>QYTT01088735.1:7185-19622 GCA_006980735.1 Dasypogon diadema | reverse complement strand
ATTATTCACCACTGGCACGTGGCGGCTGATCACGGTTCTTTCTTCGTATAGTAGGGGGATGGTTTATTAATATTATTGCTGTTTTATTCCGCCCTTCTCTCTCCAAGCTTTTACTTTATTGCACTTAACTGCTTGATGTTACAATGGGTTACGAAATTAAAAGATTGCATGCTGAGCGTCGTTCGCTGGGTGCTTTAATGTTGTCTTATTAGTAGTCAGCTAGTAGGGGAGTTTCATGAAAGAGATTTTGTTGCATAAAGTGTAACATAAGAGTTCGTTTGGGAACAATCTAACTGAATGCAGCATGTACGATGTACGAGTTTAGTTTAATATTTGCACGACGGCACCTACTGCTATTTTAAGAATTAGTCGCAAAGCCACATATTTAAAAGAAGAAAACTTAGAAAAGTTAATCTCCTCCGTGTATCTACACCTTGTCACGGTGGAGGAGCTTAACGATCTTAATGAGGCGGTAAGCTATGTCGGGGGCAGCGGGTCGGCAACGTAGTTTCTGATAAGCTGTCGGTAAGGTCTCCCAGGCCGAACATGTTATCGCTGAAAGATCGGATCAAGATAGATACACAACAATATGGCAATGAAAAAACTTAAGGGTAGAAGTACCCCAGGTGATAAATCGGCTAAGCCGAGAAATCCACCCTCTGCGGAGGCTGGCCCCACGGATTCTGGGGGGGTGGGTGGGGTATTTATTGCCTTTTGATGACGTCGACAAGACGGACATACACAGGGGCGCCGGTGGCTCTGAAGTGGTCCAGGAGATGCAACTCAGCATTGAAACGACAGCGGAAGAGCTAGAACGGCTTGACCTGGACGACATGTTGAACGTTCGGAAGGTGACAAGAGGTCAGCCGAGCATACGGATAAACGACATGGACTGACTGAACAGACCGAACCAATGGGACTGAACAGGGAGGAAGAGCGGAGGCTGCGGAAGCAGCTGAAGCAAAAAAGAAAAAGAGATCGACGCAGGCAAAAATTGAGGTCTGCGGAGGCTGCCGGAGATAGCGGTGCGGATCAAGAGCCTGAACAATCGACCTCGAGGGACGTCACCGTATCGACGGATAAATCCGCTCCAGAGACGGCACCTGCTAAAAGATTCAAGGGCTTAGGCTCTTGTGTCGAGCAGGGGTCGGCCTCTGTAGGTATGGGCTGTGGTGGAGCAGATGGACAACCCACTAAAGTTGTTAGTCTGAGCCAGCCGTAGGAGGACGCCGAAGAAAAGCGGAGGAAACCTACGGAAAAGAAGCGTAAGGGGACTCAAGGTAGGAAGGAGGCTGCGAAAGCTAAGGCGGGTAGCAGTGGTCACGTGGCGGGGAATGTGCGACCTTCTTATGCGGGAATGGCGCGTGCGGACCTCGTCATGGCTGTCGCGGACGTTAGGCGGGAGGGCGGACTGGGCGAAAAGCAATTGTCGGCTTTTAAGAAGGCGCTGCTGGACGCTCTGGATGCGCTCTCGAATGACGCCGGAGACATTGGGATCACAATTGTTGACTTGTAGGACGGGATGATCGCACTTAGGTGCGTGAACCAGAAATCCAAGGAGTGGCTGCGTGAAACTGTAGGGAAAATGACCAACCTATGGGAGGGAATGGACCTGAATGCCTGTGTGAAAGACATCCCCAGCTGGAGGGTTATCCGCGTGGGCAGGTATGAATGCAAATCCGAAAATGGAGCACTACTCACTTTGTATGTGCCCGAGGGGGAAGGCGGAGGGAGTTAGACTCGCAGGGGGAAACTCAACTATGGGTTGGACTTCGCGTACGTTAAATTTCCGAGGGAGCGCGTGAGTGAGGGGATTTCATCCGCTGATAAGGCAACTGAGTGACGACATCAGAAATGGTGTTAGCATCAGTTGGGAGGGAGGTGGGCCCGTACCAGCGGCTTAAAGTTTGCTAACTCAACAGTCACCACTGTAGGGAGGCAACAGATATGCTGCTTCGCGCTGCTTTGTGGTGGAGGGGTTGGATATAGCCCTGCTGCAGAGCCCTGGACCCACAAGGGTGTGATCAGAGTCCTGCCGGGTGGCGTGGGAATGCTTTTCTATCTGCAAGCAGGGGAGGAGACCAGGATCAGGACATGTGTTATGGTGAAGCATTGCAGTTCGAGTCCTGCAAAGGGCGTGGTGATTTATCTGGGTACCAGTAGTTGGGAGCAGGTATCGCAGCAAAGAGTTAACTTTTACTTTAAAAAGGTCCCAGAAGAATCTTGGTACTTTTTATTTGATAGGAGTAAATAAATATTCCTCTGAAATCAGAATATTTTTTTTTTATCCAGAAAACTACACCCCTCTGGAACTTTTGTACTTCATAATTAGAAAATATCTCTTCTTATGGAAAATTTTTAAAAATCTTTATAATCATGAGCAAGTTTGTCGCGAAGAGATAATTTTGAATTTTTTAATACTAATGCTATAGAATTGTTTATTTTTCGTATTTAGGACGAGAAAAATTTTTTACGGGACCAGAAAGGGCAAAAGAGTTGCTATTCAGAAAACGCAAATTTTTCAAGTCTAAATTTCAGTCATTTTCCACTTCCTTTTCGTTTTCTTTGGTTTTGAAAGGGACCTTCTTCTGTACTGAGTGTATTTTCAAATTCCTGACTTGGAAGGCTTGCATAGCACTTTTTTCGCCCTTGTATTATTTGCTACGTCTCCTTTTATAAGGAAAACATTTAAATTTCGAAAAATTTAAATTTTCTTACCAGAACACGTTGAAAAAGAAAGACAGAAAAACGGACTGTCGAATTTAAATGTAGTCTTTCACATTGAGTTAGGCAAAACAAAATGCCTTTATTTGCTCAAAAAGACAGGTCTGACGGTAGTCCGTGAGTAGTCGTTTCTTTGCGGTTTTCAGTGCCTTGTATTTGATACAGTAATACGGTCATGGATTGCGATGCGGAACAATTAATTTTGGCAGTGGAAAACGGTTCTGAAATCTATAATTAAAGACTGCTGCAATAAGCAGGTCTGTGCATTATTTAACTAAAATGAGGTATCTACAGGGTGTCCCAAAACTCAACGTCAAGCTGGGACCAGTGCATACACCAGTTTAGGAGTGTTCATAAAGAAATATAAAAAAAATTACATGTCTGATCATTTTTGAGATTCAGACATTTTTTTGTGAATTGTGAAAATCACCAAACTGCACCCTACTTTTAGGTGCTGTGACTACAAATTTGCACATTTCTTCATAGTAATGCTTGTTACATAATCCTGAATAACCCTACTATTTCTTACAATTCTAAATAATACCGAAAGTTGCATACTTTTTGAAAGAACACTATCCTTCGTCAAGTTTATGTGCTAAAATGGTTTTCTATGGTAGCTTTGAGGTTACATATTGTAAAAATAGTGTACTACGATAACCTGGAAAGTTATTTAAAAGATAACCCAGTTAATCGTGTCTTCAAAATGGTACCACACTTAGTAATTTCCGCTCTAAAAAAAATAATATTTGACTTCATTTGCAAGATGACCATTTTACAAAAAAATATCAAATAATTGTTTGGAAAAATAGCAGTCTAAACAAATTTCTAGTGGTTTCTGTTAGTCAACATATGATGCTTAATTTTCCTGAAGCTCTCAATCTATTCACAAAAAAATATCCTAAAGAGAACCACAAATTAAAAATTTCTCAGTACAGCATTTTTGAATACTATGCTGATCATAAAACTCTGATAAGGTGCTGTTCATCAATCGTCTAAGCTCAGGGGACAATCCTATGATTCACGCGGAGGCAAATTAGGGAAGGGGGAGATTGGGAAGCTCTAACCTGACAAATGTTACAAGTGAGCCACAATTTTTGGCATAAAATTACTGTGTAATATTTCGGTGGTTTCGCAAGTACAATCCTCGTCAGTAGCATCGCCTCAACCACTAGTATCCAGATATATTACCGCGCCTCATGCAGGATTTGAACCCTCGCCAACAGAGGAATAAACCTGCAGACGTACTCAAAACCGAACAATGAGAGCCATTTGATATACGAAAGTATTTTGTATGCCTGTGTCTTACCGAAAATATGTATCTTGTTGAAAGGTACATCGGTCACTGATAATGTAAAACATTCTAACTGAGATTGAACATTTGTTTGGTTCTTAAGAAATTCATAAAAAGGTTTGTTCATCGTCTGTATCAGTTTTGGTTCAAAAAAAATTTTTGAAATTTTGTACTCTTTGTTTTATTGCCTGTTGGGTGTTAAGTGGAAGTATCTGCATTTTTCATTCAGAAATATATATCAATCGATGTACCTTTTTCAAACCTTTTCACCAGGGACCGAAAATAATTATAGTATTTTTTAATTTTCAAACTAAAAAAGCTGAAAGAAGTTGTGATTGCAATCACATGCATAGTTAAAAAAACTACAGCTTAATGTTGTTCATGGAGTCCCCTTTCGGTTCCTGTAAAGCTTTTCAAAATTTGGCTTTTTTTATAAAAAGGAGTTAATTAACTGCTATTTCTAGCCGACAATAATTTGAAGCAAAGAAAATAAGCCTCAAATTCTTTTTCGGCAAAAATAAAAACCCAGCTTTGCTTTTTATTTTTTTCGAGCCGAAAGTAGCAAGTTTTGAAAGCTGGTTACTGTTACAAGCAAATATAAAAAGCCAGCTTGACTTTAAATTTTTTCAAGCCGTTTCTGTCTTTAAAAAAGAAACTAGTCGCTGGCACTCTCTCAAAATCCACAAGACAATTGTCAAAGCTGCACTTTTTTTGTGATAAAATTATTATAGATTTCCATATGGCCACAAAGTCGAAACCCGCCTTTTAAAACGACCAAAGGAATATTTGTTTTTTGTTTGCTTTCAGTTCGAACTACGGTTATGGGTGGTTTCTCGGAGACACTGTGCTATCGTTAATTATAGCCGAAGCTATGGTATTCCGTTTTAGTCCTTATGGACCACTCCTTGTTTTCCTTCTCATTCGCCCATTCAGTTCTACAATTGGTTTCCAGTTGACCTAAAACACGTGAAGCATAAAGTACAGTAAGCTAAGGCCATTATACAAAATGTACCCGAAGAATGTCCGAAGAAAAGTACCGGAATATATTTGTGGGAATGTTGGGCTTACCTTGTATACGAACCCTCTTAAGGATTTGCCAGGCAGAATGCTTCAAATATACCACGAAATCTTTTCTTCTTTATGCAAGACAGAGACCTCTGTTCGTCAGCTTGATGTAACTAATTTCTTCTTAGACACTTCAACTTCTCGGGAATAATCTCGAATTACTTCCGCTTGACGAGCGGTGAATAGTTATTTTCTCTACACTGAGAAGTTGAACAGGAATTCAAAGAGAAACACACTTGACTTAGTTTCAGACTCAAACTATAATGCAAACAATACATTATTACAATAATTATACTTTTGTTGCCTATTGGCTGACAAGGCGATATTGACTCTCTGAAAACTGCGGAACCCGGAAAACTGCGAAAAAATATTTTCATTTTCTAAATGACAAACGTCCTGGCGCCTATGTTTAGAAATACAAAAAAGGATCTGCGTCAAGTGCCTGTTAGATAGGTGCAGATTGTATAAAATATTAAACCCTACAAATGTACTCGCTAAAACCAAGCTGTTGGACGGAAAACCGCGAACCGCCACATATTATTTGTTCTCTTAATTCGTAGCTCGATATAAAGGAACTTAAAACAAAACAGATTTTTTTCAACCAGTTACTTCCCACTTATAAAAATAAAAAGCCAAGTTGGCTTTATATATTTGTTCGAAAAAATAACAAGCTATAAAAATGATTATTCTCAGCTCGAAAAAATAAAAAGCCAGCCAGCTTTTTATGTCTCCCAGAAAAAAGTACCAAGCCCTTTAGCTTGTTTTCCTTGGTTCCAAATTATTATCAGCTAGAAGTAACAAGTAAAGAGAGCTTTTTTTTAAAAAAAAGTCGAAACTGGTTCGGTCCCTGCTTTTCACATTAAATTATTCATTATATTTATGTATACAATACAAAAATTACAAAAATATTTTAATTTTCCAAGATGGAAAAAATATTTATATTTTTGTATCTCCTATAAAAATGAAAAACTGCGGATTCATTTTTGTTGCTGCAAGATATTCAGTTACCAGTGGTTCTATCCACTTACGTATCTTAATATGAAATCTGTGCAAGTCCAGACTGCAACAATTTCGTGTTTTGAATCCGAATCAGATAACATACTTATCTTGGAAATTTACCCAGATTGTCTGAAAATTAGAATAAAAGGGGTTCAAAGGTAAAATTTTTTTGCATAGCATAGTTAGGTACTTGTGGTATGATATTGATGCTGAGGTTTCGAGGAAATTTAGCAAAATTTGAAAAAAAATTAAACTTTTGCCAATTATTGAAGTTCGAAAATGTAAAACTTGTAATGGGAGAGACGTCAGAGGTGGTTGTAGAAATAGGCGAAGGGTTTGCTATGGAATGACATCATAAGAGGCTTCATAGAAGGAGAAGATAGAAGAGCATTAGGTACTAGAAATCAAAATAAATGATCTTGGGTGTCCAAAATCACAAAATGCAAAACTTTACTAGTTGGTCTAGTAAAATGGCCAGAAAGCCTACATTTAATTTTTATTTCGATGTTTTGATTGAACTATGATTTTAGTTTGTAATCATAATTGGGTTGCTAATTCTAATGTTGAGTTGAGTGTTAGTGTTATGTTTAAGAGGCGCGAAGGCCAGAATACAGCCCTGAAAAGTAGGTATATAGAGACTATCTTGAAAAATGTCTTTGGGAACATAAACTCTAAAGTTCATACTCCAAGAAATATGGATATCTATGTAAATTATAATACACAACACTGATATCAATTCCTTAAGTCCTTCAATAGCAGTCAGTACTTCCCCCAGTACGATGTCAAATTTGCTCTTAATTTCAATAAGTTGTAACTAAACAAATAAAGCGAATGTACGAGGATAAGTGCAATTAAAAATTCATAACTTCTTTCACAAGTATTTAACAACGTTATCTCTATTATTTCTTGAACATTTGTCACTAAATCCCGTCATAAGGGCTAAACGAACCGACAATATAGAGATTTAGATTAATTCACAACTGAAAGATTAGTCGACCTTATGGCAGCGAAACGCCAACGTCCGCATTGATGGTGAAGTCTATCCAAAAGGCAGACAATGGAACACATGACAAATAATCTAAACAAGTAGTTGAGCTCTTCGAGGGGTTGTCATTGAGCGTACACATGGCAGATTCCTTTTAATAAGGGTTGCTCACCCCGACCAGGTCCTTGAGTCTCGATTCTATTTCATCTCATCATTGTTGCAAGTATGATTATTGCGTTTACGGCCATAACAACGGAGGGTTAAAAACGACGCCTAATCCGATATAAAAGCTCAGATTACACTTTTATTTGGTCACGGATATTTGTTTGCTCTGAAGGGTGGAGGAACACTCGCCGGTGAACACTTGTTATCCTCCCTAAATTAAGTTAATTAGGCTGCGCGTCATATTAGCCATCGATTGGAGTGCCTTATGGAACTCGTAGACCTCTCTGACACAGTATGTCGTCATATGGTGTACTCAGCTCGCCAAATGTCATCAACATATGAAGCACTTAACTAATTTTAAGTAAATATGGAACAAATGGCGTGTACATGAAGATTGAAGAAGCAGAGTAGTTGTTTGCTTGACCGAACAACTGTTGTCAACAATTGTAGTTTGAGAACGCACGCACGCGACATCAGTGGAATTAAAATCAAATAATAATTTGCTAAATTTGTTAAGCAAATGACAATGTCAATATCGAAAATGTCTTGCTTACATTTCAAAACAAACGTGAATTCCAACCTACAGAATTTCTTAGCAACATCCTCGTCAGTGATAAGGCTTATTGACCCATACTTTTATTTAATATAATTAAGAGTTTATTGACAACATATTTGGTTTCTGTCGAAATATAATAAATTACACCTGGCGGATTTTGATATATATGTAAAAATGCACTTAGTAAGGGAGAGCTTAAAAGCGTTTCTCGCTTGGAGTGTTAAATCCTAAGTTGATTGTCGAGCGGGCGATTTTTCTGGGTACCAGTAGTTGAGGCAATTCTACTGGCAAGGATTGTACTTGAGAAGACACTGGGATGTTGCATAGTAATAATTTCTTGCCAAAAGTTGTGTGGCTCACTTGCAACATTTGTCAGGTTAAAATTTCCCTTCCCCTAATTTCCTTCCGCCTAAGCTGTGCTGTGTGCATCATAGGGTTGTCCCCTGAATTTAGGCAATACCTTAAAAAAGGAAAGAGAACCGTAAGACACTTGTGAGCTGGTTTGGAAAACCTTATCTCCAATATATGCCACAGAGCTGTGAACAACAATATGAAAACATACCAAAGGATTTTTGGCAAATCTGGAATATGCTGAATTGTGTTAGAGCCATAGATGGCAAGCACATCAATATCATTTCCCCACCAAATAGCAGTTCATAATTTTATAATTACAAACATTTCCTTAGCATTATTCTGTTAGCAATATGTCACGCTAAGTGTACATTTACCGGTGTAAGTGTTGGAAGTTTTGTAAGCCAAAGCGGTGGAGGTAAAAGAGATGTTAAGAGTAATGAAACATGAGTCTAAGTGTTCATGTAAAATTTCAGATGTTTTACAAAACAGTAATATTGGGGAGAAATTGCTTTCGGGTAGACTACCTCTTCCACCTGATCGTCCTCTCCCCGGATTAATAACTCATTCCCTCACTATTTAGTTGGTGATGTGGCATTCCTATTAAAAAATAATTTAATGAGAGCTTCCCCTGGCAAGTTGTTGACGATTCTTAATTGAAAACAGCTTCGGAATATTAGTAGCTTGGTGGCGTATATTAATAGTGGCCATCCACTTACAGTCCGCCTGCAGGCCATGGCCTGTCAGATCTGGACTGACGACTTTGCCTGACGTCGGCCACACATTATTCAGTCCACATGACAGTCTAGGCCCTCAGGCTATGGACTGTCAGGTCGCGCCTGGAAGATTGCCTGTAGTTTCACCACACACTAGGACTGAAATCGTCGGATCGGTCAACTTGTTTCTGAGCAGAATGGCAACTATTATTTGTAGAATACTAGAAGGAATACAAAATTCCTTCTCGAAGCGCCCTATCCGAGAAACATTTCGACTCTACTTGCCATAAAGCATTATGACGCCCGTAAATGTTAATAAATCCTGCTACAGACTCTTCCTTTTTATCCATTCACTATAATCTAATTTAGAAAATTAAACAATGCAAACGGAATATGAAAATATCGCCTCAATATTTTTCATGGACTATGGAAAATATCAAACTTGTTTGAAATCCTGCCTGAAGGCCATGGACGACATTTTTTGCGCCACACACAGGCAGTTTCTTATCAGTTTCGATGAATTGCAGGCATTGCTTGTCCGGTGACCTGTATGTGTGTGTTCAAATTTGCCGGCTGGCGCCTTCGACTGCAGGCCGCGGCCTGCCGGCGCGGCGGTCTGTAAGTGGATGGGCACTATAAGAGCAAGAATCGAATGTCGCCCTAAAAATGCAGAAAGGATCGTCCTTGCGGCAATTTCGATGCACAATTTTGTTATGCTAAACGACCCTAAACGGTGGTATGGTCCATCAACATTATGTTGATTGGGAGGACAATAGTCAAACAAATTCATGAAGGCAAATGGCGGAACATTGTAAACAACGACGGTAGATCTCTCAAATCCTTCCACTCTAACATTCGAAATGCTCCTATACCAGCATTTCTTCTTAGCTCTCTATTTTATTACTAAGGGAACAGTTCCATTTCAAAAACGTATTTGAATAGAATCAAAAAATTAAACGGATTGGAGTAGGATTAAGTAACTTTGGGGAAAAATTACGAATCATGTATATTGAAGACAAATTATTAAATAAATAAAGCTAATAACTAAAAAGCGTTATTAATTTCTAAGAATTCATATATTAACGTAATTAGATCAATAAAGTAAATAACAACCTAACGAAAACACTATTTATATAGATACGAATAAAACATTGTATCACAAGAACAACAAAAACATTTATGTTTACCCTAAGAAGATTATTTAGAATTTAATCAATGACTGAATTAAAAAAATTAAAGTATCGGAAGGCTCGGTATGTTAGTCAAAAGACCGTTCTCGAAATTCTTGTACAAATTGTTCATACATTTACAGCCTCGCCAAATATCTCATTTAGTATTTCACATGGTGGCACATCATCATTTCTCCTGCGTTTTTTATGTGTTGTAAATGTGCTGCTGGTGTTGTTAGCTAAGTTCTCATTTTTACTTCTCGCAACGCATTCAATAAGACTATATGGATTGAAATCATCTAGTAAAAGACAATCAGCATTTAGCGTACATCTTGTTCTAAAAAAACAATAAAAAGTGAAGAGTTTTACTTAGGGCGAAGTGTTGCAAAAAAATCTGGAAAATCAAATCCTTTTATGATTATTAATTGGTATCAATAGTAAAAGGATTTGACTGATTGATTATCGTGCCATTTACAAATTATTTTGATATGAAAGAAAATCTAGGATTAAAACACAACTAAATTAAGAAATTTTCATAATTATATATTATGCTATGAAAAAATTTAATTTCCATAATACTTTCTAAAAACATGAGACCTACTATTTATGTTTAACGTTACTTACTTTCTAGGTTTAACGTAGTCTTTTAAGGGGGAACACCACTGCTTCGGTCCGGAAAGGGATCCTCTTTTACAATTTTTTTTTATGACTATTTTATGAACTATTTAAGGACTGGGGAAAGATATGTTATCAAGGATACTTTGAAGTATATTTGTGCAAATTTTTACTAAAAAAATAATTAAAATTAAAACGGATATGTATAGGGAAGTGCCGATCCGTAAAAAATTCCTCTCCTAACGGTTGTGTCGATACCTCTGGCATGGTTCAACTGAAAAAAGAAAATGATATATTTTCTTAATCTACATAAATATAGCTAACGTTAAGCGTAGCCGTTTTTTTTAAATTACTTTTTTACAATATGGCGGCATGTTAAAGAGAAATTTCAATTTTTCAACAAATTTTTCTTCATTCAAGCGGCCGTAAAAATAGTAGTTTTCAAAATAAAAAAAGGCTACGCTTAACGTTAGCCACTATGTTTACGAATATTTTGGATAAAAATATGTATCGCCCTTTATTTCCGATGAGATCATTTTTGCTCATATCAACTTCTCTAGAACTAACTATGGTAAGCATGAGTCTATTAATCGCATGTGTGCGGCTGTTAACTGCGTCGCGGAGTACTTTGATTTGGATGTAACCAAGACTGTATTAAAAAGACCCGTCTTTCTCTTGTCGTTTAACATATGTTGAAGCGTTAACTTTACTAACTCTTTTTCTATTTTTCTTTGTCTTGTCTATTGGTCTCATCATACTAATGTTACATGTTTAGCATGCTTGTCGGGGAGCCTAAACTTAACACATTTATCTGAAATGTGTGAACGCTTAATGCGGAGATGGGTAAATGGTTCTTAGCTCTTTGGTGAGAATTGCACCTTCTGAGATAGAAGAGAAACTCATTATTAAAAAAAATATGGTCCAATTTCGGATCAAGTATTTTGTCTCGGTGAGTGTGCTGGCAATGTTCCAGAGGCGAGAAATCGACACGTCAGCCGAGACAAGGCGATCGTCTGTGTGCAATTTGTTGGTGAAAATAATTTTTAAATAATTATAAACTGCTTTAATCAAAAAGATAAATAATGAGAAATAGTTAAAAGTGTCAAATATATCCATGAAACAAGTTGTACAGTAATAGATTCATGCCAAAAATTGTGGCTCACCTTTAACATTTGTCAGGTTAAAATTTCCCAATCTCTCTTTCCCTAATTTCCTTCCGCCTAAGCTGTGTGCATCATAGGGTTGATCCCTGAGCTTAGGCAATACCTTAAAAACAAACAATCTCTTAATATCTTGCCGCGAAGCTTGGTTTGCTTCCCATGTTAATTATGCTTGGTTTTATTAAACCATTGGCTCAAGGAATTCTCTAACCTCCAGGTCTCCTTGGCATTATATAACTCGTTGGTCAGACCACTACTTGAATACGCATGTCAGGTATGGAATCCTTTCCATGCTATCCATATCGGCCGTATCTGGAATTTCCCATGGAACGATCCTGTGATTCTTCCACCTTGTCTCGAACGCCTCAATCTTACGGGCCTGATTTCAGCTCTATGTTAAGATTGCAGATGTAGTCTTCATCCATCAGCAGGATGACTTTTACGGCTAATAACCGCATTTTGAGAGGCGTTCCCCTCCTGCATATTAACTTTTCTAGAACTAACTACGGCAAGCAAGAGTCTATTAACCGCAACTGCATGTGTACAGAAGTTAATCGCTTTGAGGAACACTTCGGCTTGAATGTGTTCAAGGATGTTCTAAAAAATTGTCTTTTTCTTGGTTAATGATTCTTTGACTGAGT
>QYTT01088734.1:14563-26479 GCA_006980735.1 Dasypogon diadema | reverse complement strand
TACCTGGAAAATAGATAAATTAAGAATTTGCTTCGCACTTGTTGCATTAATTAAACTTTGATGGGAAGGTTTAACTGGTATGTCTCCGACTAATATGGGTATTTCCAGAATGAAGGACTTGTCAATCGTAAGCAGTATCATTTAAATATTTTTGAAGAATTAAAGTGAAAGTACTTCAATTTGATTTATCCGGTTAAATTTCGTATCGAAATATTTAGATATGTGAAAATAGATTATCATTATTTTAACAAAAAAAAGGTCATCAATATTTTAAATACAATTACACTTGTGATATATTTTCTTTCATTAAAATAACTATTTTTCGTCACTTTATAATTAAAGATAGAATTTAGAAATTTGAATGGTAATTTCATGTGCTCAACCCTGTGAAGCAGCTGTCCAAATTGGACCGTCTTCAAACTTGGTGTTTCCATTTTACTAGGGTATCTGTCTACCAAATTGCCAATCTCTAGCTCGAAGTGTTATGGAGATAACGCGTGGACGGTCAGAGGGGTAGCCAGATGGAGAGACAGATAGACAAAGAGACGAACAGACAGACGGACAGACAGATCGATAAACAGACGGGCATCTAATAAATGATTCCTTTTCTTCTCCCACTAATGGCAATATTGTTTATTTCTGTATATTATGAATATTTTTATGCGTTACAAACCTTTGCTTAACCTTATAATATCCTACATCTTGGGTACAAATTTGGCTCAAAAGAGGTAGGAACTACAAAAAAATACTTTTATAAACTAATATAGCAAATTTTCAGGCATCAGCAAGCCAACCCACAATTGTGGCTTCAGAGATCAACTAATTAATCCAACTGCTTCCTTACATTAATCGCGACTCCTGAAGTTATCACTTGCTGAGGATATTGAATCTCAATTCCGACACTTTGGTTCAAGCTCCATTTGTTTCCTTTCTCTGTTAAAAACTCATTTCCCGGTAGGTAGGAGTTTATAGGCCCCCAAAATCACTCAATTATATAGTGCAGTAATTCTTCTTTAAATCTACAGTTCCAAGTTGGTTTGCTTTAATAAATTATTTACGAAATAAATCATAGATATCTATGAAATCCATTTATATACTTTCTGATAAAGAAGGGACAAGAGAACTGATAACTGTAAATTTAAGGATAAATTTCTTAAAGCAAACCTTTTCGCAAAAAGAAACTTATCAAAGATACAAAATCAACCTCTATAAACACGGCTTATCTGAAATATGAAAATTGCCGTGTTACACACCCCATATCTGATATGCTTAGCAGAACCATGTCAAACCATGACACCCTCTTCCTTATTTGCAAATCTGGAAAATTCAATTGAGTAACAGAAACGAAGTGTATCATCTTGTTACAATGTAAGCGTTCCCGTTTCATCATCCTGCCGCGATTTTGACGAGAACATCTCGCCTTTTCATACAGATGGTAAGATTACCTATCTACATATGTATAGGCATGTGTTCACCTGTACAATAGAGGTAACCCCAAAGACGACCTTTTGCATTTGATTCTTCTTTCCCCCAGTTACCTTTTCCAGCAAATTACCCACGTCAAGTGATAGGAAATTTAACATTTTCCTTACTTTAATAAGTTTTTTATTTTGAGAATAATATTTGGATGTTTTGGGTTTTATTTGGTTTATTGAGCTCTTTTGCTGTTTTAAATGTGAGAAAATCAGAGAAAAATGGGAAATGTTTGGCTGAATGGAGGAAGAAATATTACATTTTTGTGTATACTCTTATTTTAGTTTTTCGTTAACCTGTGTGATATTTTCGCATTCCCATAAATTCAAGACCTTAGAGAAGGTATAGTCAGTACGGAAAGGTTACAGTCTTCTTTATCTATCCTCGCTGCTGGGCATATCTAATATTATGCTGACGCTTTTAAGCTTATAAATTAGTCACCGCACTTATTGTTATATACTTTATTAAATATATGTTACTTAAAAGCACAGTTATAATAAAAATAAATCAACCTAACTAAATTAACAGTAGTAAATTGTCCCTGTTGCTTATTTTTATATAATGTATCTATTAATAACCTACTTATGTATTATGTTGACATTTTTGTAAAGAAAAAGAGAAAAAACACACGTTCTGGATATATCTCCATTTGAAATGACTTATTTTGAAAAGTATCAAGTAGGCTTTCTTTAATTCTTAATTAATTAATTCTTAAAAAACTCTTAATTTTTACAGCTTTTCATGATACTTTTAAAAGCCTGCTTGAAATTTGTTAAATGAATTCATTTCAAATGGAGTAAGTGGAACTTCGTATGTTACATGTCGTTAACTGGTGTGTCTGTGGCGGTCCCAATCAGAAATAAATTGGATGCGACTGGACTACACACACTACCTACTTCCCATTTGGCCATTTTTCCTTTCTTTTGAACGTTTAATTGTTATAATAAAACCGCCTATTCAGATTTTTTGCAAACCTTACCAGGTGTTCATTATGCAATTATGCGTCGAATAAAACTGGTCCGGAGTCGATACCATTATTTCTTCTCAAGATATGTGAGACGAAAAAAGTTCATGAACATAGGTACACACGCACACACAGCCATTTCTCTAAAAACGATGGATTCAGACTCTAGGGACCTTGAAACTTGGAGATATATCGAAAATATCGAAATTTTCAATTCGAAAAATCGTACCCATTACAATAACTTCCAAATGGAAAGTTAATAAATTGTTTTTAGCATTGCAGTCTTTGTTTCTTTATATACCTAGCTTACAATAATTATTTCGAAAATTGCTTGATAATTAAAATTATCGCAACCAAAAGTTTTTCAAGAGTAATGAACTAATTTTCATACATTGCAATTATCATCGTTAATCTCTAACGTGCAAAACCCAAGCCATCTTTCTACATCACTAGACCATCCCAGGTGCTCCTTTTCACGCTTTCTAATAAAATTGAGGTTTTCTTTTAGTAACTTTTAGCCATGTGTGAGGATAACTCAGCTAGTGACTCTTTATTTAAAAATTGTGAAGTTTCGTAATATTTAAAAATACTTCAGCTTCATCATCAATGAAGATCGTGTTGCCTTCTTGTGTGTCTATTCATTTTACTTCCTGGCATCAACTCAGCTTTAATAATATTGGGAAAAAAAGTTTTATAAAAATATGTTTTTCTTATCAAACTCATTTACATGAAAACATAAGATCAATCGAAATTTAAAGACTTCTTTTATAGTAAAGATAGAAAAACGTGTTAAAAACAATACCTATAGCTTAAAGTTAAAATCGAAAGTAACTTAATTGATAATATCTTTCTACAAAAGTTCTAAGGAAATCAGATATGACGCCACGTTTATTCAAATGTGAATTCTGAGTTCAGCATATTATAATTTACTTCCTATATTTTCACTAGGTATGAAATGACTCTGTCTTTTATAAAATCACCGAAAATTACTCCTTATTCTAACATGACGCAAAAGAGTTCACATCGTTTTATCAGTTTGAAGTGTTGATATGACCTTCTTCACGTCATTATTCCCTTCCATGTCAGCAAATTTGAATGACTTTTGACTCAATAATCTCATTATAATATTCCTTCGACAATCTTACACCCACCGCACTTGATACCTAGGCATTTACGTCTACATACAGCTATAAGCTCACTGAGAGTTACATCCGGATCAAAGGACTAAGGCACCTTGAAGTTGACTGCGTATGGTTATATCTGACATGCGGAAATTTTATATGCATAATGTAATGCACTGCCTGCAGGTTGTTGAGTTTTAAAGAAAAGATTTTGCAAGGATGCAACCGGCGTTATGGATTCATGCATATTCCCGGAATGTTATTACCGCAGGTCTAGTATTTTATTAACTTCTATATTTGGCTTACGTGACTCCACACGGAAAATCTCCCGGTTAAGGAGATTTCCATTTCATAAAGACTGAAAAGCACGTAGACGTATCTATCGAAATATGCAAGTTTGCTGCGCGTGCCAACATTTTTCCCATGCAGCAGCGAATTCCAATATTTAGAAAGGATGAACTAAAATGGAAAAATAAATTGTACAGCAGAACAGTATTGAATTTTTATTATTCCATCTTGAACACTATATGCGAATATGAGTACAAAAGCTTGTTCAACCCCCCAAAATGTATACCCCAAAGCAATAGAAACAGTTTGTACAATCGAAAGCCGTATGAAAATTTTTAGGTTATTTTCATGTCAGCTGAGCAGACCAAAGGATTTGTTTTTGCGTGAAAATTTCTAATCTTTTCATTTTATTGCATGTTGAAAGCCATAAAATTAAATTAACTCTCTCCCATTAAACCTGTTCAGAATTCATATGTATAATGACAGTAGTGAGGTAAGCAGGAGGATTCGCAAACATTATGGCATTCCAAAAAAAAACCGAAGGTCCAACCCCTCCATCTGGTTTCGATTAGTCGAGACGCATATATCTGACTAAGCGGATCGATCATCATCCCCTCTTCTCTGCTGCCAAAACTAACGGAGAAACCTTTACTGAAATCGACCTGTGTGAACGTATAATCCATGGCCACTGGCATACTGTCCACGAAGCTGGCCATTATTCTCCTCTGACCCTGATCTGAGCCTAATTCCTTCTGATATTTTGAGCAGCGATGCTTTCATCACAGACATCTGAGGGTAGAAGATTGAACATTACCTACATTGATGCAGTTGGTGTTGACTGATATGCACCCGTGAGACCCATGCAAGCTACTATTTGTACTTTGATGAGACTTTTAATAAAACTATTTTTTCCAATATAGTCCACCTAGCTCGATAGATGGCGCTGATTTATAAAGCTAACGTTTTAAGCCATTTTATCTGAGAAAATCTCTGCTATGATTTCGTGTAGATCAATCCCTACATATAACACCCGCACTTTGAACTGTCTTCAGTGGAATTTTATAGATTCCTTCTTGAACAGAGCTGTGGAACAGTCTACCATCTTCTGTTTTCCTTAAGACTATTCAAGTAAAATGTACATCGATATATCCCGAGATGGAGATCCTTGCTATATTTTTGCTGTGCATTCAAAATTTCAAAATATGAGAATTAAAAAATCAACGGTGTCACGTTTGCTCAATCACAATCTTTATTTTGATTAGCCTGTTGTGATTTTTTGACTGACATTGCCATCAGAAGAGGTACATTGAGCGTAGAGCTACATATATATATCTAATGCCAGCACGAGGGTGCTAGTTGATAGGCAAAATGGACAACTGAAGAACACCAAGCCTCTGTTGTTCTTGGCAAAGGGAAGTAACTTCACCTGACTGTAATCGACATTTCTAATCATGCAGGGGTGTTTGGTTGGTTTGAAACGAAATGTAATGTTTTTTTAATTTACTCATTTGAAATAACAAAATTTGAATATTTCAACACGCGAACCACAGGGCAACCTCGATCTCGAGCTCAGAAAGGAAAAAAGCTCTGAACAGAAGAATATCTTCCAAAGCTCTAATAGGAATATGATTTATGGGACAAATATTTCGGCCTGAAGTGCTTGCTTTAACCGTATGATTCGCATATAATGCAATAAAGTTATATTGTTCAGCAATAAAAACAGTCGAAATAAAAAGCGAAATAAATCAACATGGACCCGCATGACGCCAATACAATAAATCCAAATGTTCCTCCTTTTTAGAGCAGGAGACCGGATTTCGGATGTGCCTTAAGCAGTACTAGAGAGTATTTACCTCACTTGAAACGATTATGGCCTTGATCCATTCATTATGCCCAAAAATTCCTTTACAAACCCTAAAGAAGATAAAAAAATTGTGGCACCTTCCCCCAGGTAATAAAATATTCATATCATTAGGCTAAGATGATAAAGTGAGCATAAACACGTAGCACACACGCTCAAATCCATACGTTTCTTGTCAACAGGGAATCCATAAAAGCGGGTGGACGGGTCTGGTGAAATTGAGAAGAATACCGAGGACTGACTGCACGAGACAAAAGGACAAGATGGCAGGATGGTAGGGTGGCGAGAAGAACAAACCCGGTTAGAAAAATTGTTTTAGAGAAAAATTTGTTTGAACAGAAAATGAAAGGCGAATCACACGGGGAGTAGATCCGGATGGGATACAGGAGTACTGCTTGGCTTACAAAATTCAAGGAACCGGGTAGTGGGTGCAATGACTTGCCAGGATTCTCTTTCGTTCGAGACAGTTAACTTGGCGACAGTCCCGAGTCGCTGTTAGCATATAAAGACAGTGACAACCTAACAAAGGACTACACAGCGCAGCTAGACGGGCAGGAAGGAAGAGTTTGTATTGTGTTTCTGTCCTGATTCAAGTACAGGATTCAAGTCGTATTTACATTACAAAGTAAAGTTTATGTCTTTGACATGATAATGCCGTTATAGGAGTTAATTCCGTGATGAATAATACATGCGTCTGAGTAAATTGCGTAGGCATCTACCTGAATAGCAGTTGTGATTCTGCTATTACTTCTAAGATGAGTTTTAGGAAGAACGCGGCCATCCTGTGCCGGATCTTGGAACGCTCAATTAAATTTTGAGAGGTGGTTAATTTTGAATCGAACAACGCGACAGCGTGAATAGTATAAACATATTTTAAGGGCCATAATGCTACAGCATCTGATTGTTTTGAACTTAGATTAATAATCGCTTCAGATATCAGTAATATTCAATGAACTTATTTTCACTATTGTTTTACGGCGTTTTGATGAAGATGTCTACTGCGTGGGTGACTAGGAACTGTAAGGCTAGATTCACAATGCATCAGTCAGTCGAGCACAGGGAAGCAAGCTCATATTTATGCTGCACGATGCTTTAAAAATACTCCTCTGTCGCACAACTTAAATGGCATTTTGACTGGTTGTTCTTAACTGACTAATTCGGTGTGGGCTCAGCCTAAGAAAACTCTGAGTTCAAATGAAGTATTATTATGGCAAAAATCGGGGTAAGGGTGAGCAAAGGAAAAATGCAAGAACTCTTAGTTTTAGCCTAATGCTCATTGCTCACCTGGGAAAACACTCTAGGTAAACAGACTTAACTACTGTCTCTTGGTAAAAACTTGAAGGCCTATTTATAATTTAATTCTTTATTTGTAGAGTTTAGTGCACTAGAAGCAGATATATTTTAATTCCTAGATTTTGGAGTATTTTAGAAATTTGAAATAAATGGTGATTGAAAATTCGATATATTGCTCATAATCAATAATCACTTTTTTTCTACAATTTTACAATTTTGGAAATTGGTGTTACTTGTAAGTTGAAGTCCAGCAATATTATTAAACCTACTCATGAATCCCAGTTTAGAAATTCAAATTCAGTAATATTAATTTCAATGATGGTAAATTTTTGAAGCATTTATTTTAACGACGCTAAATTATTAACACATCCAACCCCAGACGATGGCTTTTTTCGTGTCAATAATTTAAGGTCGTTTTTTATAATAATAATTTAAGGTCGTTAAAATAAATGCTTCAAAAATTTACCATCATTGAAATTTGCATTTCTCGGCCCTAACAAATGTTTCAGAAAATCAATTTTAACCAATTTCAGTTGGTTAAAGTTGAAAATGTTTACTCAATAATATTAGCTAATAGACATCCTAGGTTTGTGAAGTTTTGGTAATCTATACAGGATTGGAGCTTCAGGATTGCTATTTTTGAACAAGAAGTTATTATGATGACATCTTCTGTATCTGAACTGGCACAAAAAAAACAATTAGACAACTTCTTAGATAATGTTTTAAATAAAATGGACAAAGGTATCAAATTTACTGCTAAAGTAGGGAATAAATCTCTAAATTTTCTTGACTTGATAATAGAAATAACTAATAGAAAACTATCTTCTCGACGTTTACCGCAAAAATACGTATTCAGACAGCATAATCCCAAAATTTTCTCCAAACCCTTGGAGTACGAAAATAGCTGCTTTTCATTCTATGCTGGATCGTTTGCTCTTTGTTCCATTGACACCTGAATCCATTAAAAGGGAGCCAGGTGTCATTGGTCGGATAGCGGTTAAAAGCGGCTATGAAAAGGGTACCAATTACAAATTACTCCGTAGGAAAATTAAAGATAAAACGTTGTACTTAATCACAAAGTATCTGAAAATGCTAGATATATATTATGTGTCAAACCGGCTGACTAATAAACAGTAATATTTAACTAGTTTTTTTAACAAAAAACACTTATAAAAATCTTGGCAATAACAAAATAAAATCAAAATAAAACAAAATAAAAACAAAATGCAAAAATTCTTCTGGAGTTTACATAGAAAATACAAAAAAAACTAAAAACAAGAATAAAAGAATATATCCATTCAATTCAGTACGCCAACTCGATCTCAAGTTTAGGAAAACATTTGAAAGATACGGGACATAGAATTGACGAAGATAAGATGGAGTTATTGAGATATATTAAAAATTCGAAAATACTCGACGTCTATGAGATATAGGAAACAAGAAAAGCTAAACAGATGGGCGTTCATTATTACATAATCAATTAGATTGTGTTCATCTCTGTATGCGTCTTTGTTTACCTTTTTTCAAATTGAGTTCCTGAGGATGTTCTAGAGAAACGAAAAGCGTCGGCTCTCGATTAATTTGAAATTAAATAATCAATTAATTCCTTAAAATTGAGCAACTAATAAGTGTATTCATTTTGTGAAATATATTTAGTATGTAATGTTCGCTCTATCACGACCACACACGGTCAACGCACCACCAGAGGCATCAACATACACACGCACAAACGCTTACCCACCTCACGCTTTTCACGCTTTCACGTCCAAACACGGTTCTCCTGCAAACTTCGTCAACACCAACGCATACACTTACCCATTTCACTAACCCACACTCTTTCGTATGATCATACGGGAAACGTTTATCTTCGTACACCTAGTCCTGGACACATATCATATCAGCTCACACACACTTATTTGAATCCGTGCATCAATCAAGCAATATACGCCAAAAAGATAAAATGCACCGAAGCAATAATCGTAAAAACTCATTGAAAATAAGTTCAGAAAGTCGAGGAGGTCAAAGAAGAAGGTCATTCTTTTTGGAAGGCGGATCGAGAAAAAAGTAGGAAGTGTAGTGTGTTTTGAAAATAGAAGGAAGAGGATCTAGAACTTTGTAAAGATACCTGCTATGAAGAAAGTATGAAGAACCAGACTACAAAAAAGGGAGTTAAGCAATGAATTTTTAATGTGTTTCTAGTTATAAATGAAGCAGCTTTCCTTTAGAGGAAATCCTATTCCAATGCGCGTTATAACTTATAAAGCAATATCTTCCAAAGTTTGGAGCTAGCATCAGTTTTAATTTTGCCCTCATATATGTTGGTATGTACCTACTTCATCCATTCGACGAAGGCACATACTTGAATATGATATAGAATTCAATCAACTTCCCCATTAGGCGTGGCTATAAAATTGAATAGTTCTGATTCATGCCGCCTCCAGTGTATCTATGCCTTTCAATCACAATCTATTTAGATCCCGAAACTTTTCAAATTTATACATTTCTAATGTCTGTTCACTTTTACCCATATCACATTCTGGACACACTCCAAAAGTTATACCCATGGATATTCCCATTCATAATAAATTACTGAATGATGCAGTTTAACATCTACCTCAGTTTGAATGTTCTGTATCATCCCGACAGGCACATTTGGTAACTACTTCTGTCACTCGACCTTCCTAATTAAGATAAATGGCCACTGAACTTTTATTGACACATGGATCAATATAAACACACTTTGATCACAGCTGCAGACTTTGTTACACATTTACGTATTTTGGTTTCGTTATCCTTACCAAAAGAGAGACGAAAAAGTTTCTAGGATGTGGTTTTGTTAAAGTTTACCCTATTTTCAGCTATTATTTCCTGCCGTTCTATACGGAGACATTTCTACGAACAGTTATTTACAAAGTTCTTTTCGTAATCGTAGAGAATAAAGTTACAGCGATTTGTGGTAGAACATCAAACATAACTAATTTACGAATTTGTAACTTGTTTTTATTGAGGCTCGGAGTAGAGTGGGCAACTTTGTACAATTCACTTTACATCATTGAAATAGAAAGCTTCCACACTCCACAGTAGTATGACGTATCAAAAATGTAATTTTTTATAGATAACCGAATCATTTATATTAAACAGGGTAAATAAATACCGTGATCGACATGCCACAAGATGCCATTTCCTCCCCTGGAGTCGGTGTCATTTATGCGGCTTTGTCTAGATTGGTGTGCCTTCAAAAAACTGGGCAACTCTGTGTGCAAGAATGGAGACCAACATTCTTAAGTTGGTAGCTTCCACAATTTCTTGGTCGCTTTTATAATTGGGATCACGACCCACAGTTGACGATGTGGATTGCTCGCCTAATTTGTGATGTAGGGAAGTGAATACATATAGGTCATCCATTTGGGAAAGAGTAAGAAGCGAAAGGTAACTTTTTCTCGGGCCACCTCATCCATTTTCTCACCATAGTAGATACCACTTTGAGCTGGCATCCATAAAATGATTTGGGACTGATTGTTAACCACGCATTTGCAGTTCCTTACCAACTTAAAGATAAGTGTAAATTGCAATCTTTAGTCCACCAGTATAAAGTTCTAAAACTGTCTGCCCGACTCCAGAACAACTTTTGTACTCCTCTTGTACTCTTGTCCTCGCAAAGTATACCTGCCCCAATGTTGCCCTCAATTTTTAATCCACTCGCACAGAGAGTTAAATAGTCAAAGGGGGAATTATTGAATAAGGTTTCCAATCCACCCTCCGTAGAATTTTGAGTTCAAATACTGAGGTAATCATAACTTCGAGTAGATGGTAGCTGTTTGTGCAAACAGTAGGAATTTGGATTCACAGCACCTCAGTAATGGATTTATGAGGAACGTGTGATCTTGCATGCACCCAACAAGCATTGAATTAATTTTATAGCCTTGGATCACGTTGCTTTATTCGCATAGATTTCTATAGACCAGACATGAGGGATCTTCTAGCATCTAGCTAGTGAAGATGAGTGCTCCCGACATACCGAATATACACACAAGCGTTGCAACCCCTTTGAGATCCTACGGGTACATTATATAATTCCCAAAAGTTTTTACCACATAGCAGATGTGTGGATAATAGTGGGTTGGATGACGCTGGTGTATAACCACACTATCATCCGTGGTCTGAGCACAAATAAGCACAGATGTCCAAGCCTAGTTCATTGCTTGGGACCGACTTCTATTTTGCGACTGAACTGCACAAACTGTGCTAGCTTTTATTATAAAATATTCCATTAAAAATATTTTTTACCTTACTACAAAGTCTTAGAATTGTCCAGCAACATATTTAAGTCCTTCTTATATTATATAACAATTATATTACTATTATACGTATAATTGCTGGGGCATTCCAAACTCAGGTAAAATTGTTAGGATCGAGCGCTACCCCATTAGCATAAAATATGAGGAAAATTATATTCATTGTACTGATATTAAAGTCCCCATATTTACAAGGATAATAAGGACACTTTGTTAAAAACAGGAGGAGTTCTACGAAGTTCACCAAAATCCTTGACGGGTATGTTCTCCAGATCCAGGTAATTCTGTACATCTCACACAATTCCAGGTCAATTCTAAATTTAGGTCACTAGGCGCTCAGGAGAGGAAAGGTCTAACATCATCCGGTAATCGCATGCATAACATCTAGGTCCAGGTACTCCAATAAATGCCAGCGAAATTCCTGAATTTCTGTAATTGAATTAAATATCTTTGCAGAATTGATTCTAAATGGAATTAGGACGTAGACAACAATATCCGCAGGTATAATTCAAGAAAGCTATTATTTAGTTTATTTAAATCTATGTTAACACCAATCTGCTTCTAGGTTTTGCTATTATTGTGCCACTGCTCAGCCTCTGCAGGCTACTTCCAACAGGTAAG
>QYTT01088732.1:0-11444 GCA_006980735.1 Dasypogon diadema | reverse complement strand
TAGCCTCGTTGTTTAGTAAGACTGGGGGCAATATATTAGTATCAATGACATTTTTATAAATAATAATACTCTGACTTTTCTTAGGGTTTAGCACTAAATTGTTACATTTAGCCCAGGAGTAAACGCGACCAAGATCACATTCATATCAGAGATGGCACCACAAATTTCAGTTCTAGGGACTGATATATATAATTGCACGTCGTCCGCATACTTAATAATGTTACATTTTAATCCCACTCTACATCATCAATATACATGCAGAACAAAAGTGGGCCCAAAATTGAACCTTGAGGCACGCCCAGCGACAATCTCATGGGATTCGAGATCTCACTCTTTGTCTGTACACACTGTAGACGATCATTAATATAATTTTTCAGCAAGGTAATAGACATATCAGCAAATCCGAAGCGGACCTCTAATTTTTTAAGAAGGACATTATGGTCGATCGAGTCAAAGGCTTTACTGAAGTTCAGCAAAACAAGCAGAGTAACTTCATCAGAATCGATACTGTTCCTGATGTCCTCATTCAATCTTAGCAGTGCAGAAAGAGTACTGTAACCTTTACGAAATCCATTCTGACTTCAGGACAATAACTGGTATCTGTCAAGGAAAGCCGTAATTTGATTATGAATTAGCCTCTCTAAGACTTTTGATAAAAATGGCAAAATGCTAATTGGTCTGTAATTGGAAGGCTGACTCCTTGAAGGGCTTTTAGAGCTTTTTGGGACCGGAATAATTTTAGCAATTTTCCAAGCATCAGGGTATGTAGAGGTAGTTAAAATAAAATTAAAAATATGGTTGATATAAGGCAGTATAAGCGGCAGTAATAACTTCAAGAACCTGGGGTCTATCGAGTCAAGACCCATTGCGTTAGATTTAACAGGCATTATGGCAGATAAGACTTCATCACTCGAAACGGAAGAAAAATAAAACGACTCTGGTACATTGCGAACAGCAACCTGGGCAGAATTAGAGGATACGGTCGACGGAATACTGGAATAACCAGGAACCCCAATCAGCTCATCACTAACATTGTCACTCAACCATGTCTCACACACCAGGACAAAATCAACACCTGAATCTATTACCATCAACTCAAATTCATCTATGTTTGATATAAGACTCCGACTATTTACATGACAGAAACTCACGCCCGGTCCCTGTTTACAAAGGGTTCGTAATAAGACTCCGGAAGACATATATGCAATGATATGGTAAAAAAAGAATATAAAATAAAAGTATTAAACAGATCTATGCTCAAATGCCAAACCAAGCAATCAAATAAGCACACAAGCGCAGAAAATGAAAAATAAATAAATATATTATTATAAGTAATTATGCGGATCAATAGACAAAACAAGAAAATAAATAAATAAATAAATACAAAAATAGAAAATAATAATTAAATTAAGACCTATCGAAATAATAATATAAAAAATAAAAGGATACATATCCTTTTATTGATGAATTCTTCGATGCTGTCATGAGTAAATTTCCTGCTGGGTCAGGAAAGACTTAGAAAAAGAAAGGATGATCGCAAATGAGTGTGCCTACTATTCTATACCCACCTCTTGCGTAAGAGTGAGAAAATTTTTGAGTATAGGAAATGAAATTTATGCCGTAAAATTTCAGGATGCAGTGATCTTGCCTGCGATCTCTTATCTAAAAAAAAATAAGTTTGAGATGGACTCGTAGTCTGTGCTGGTTGAATGAAAAAAAACAGCGTTTGACCTGACCCGAAAAAACCAACTTCAGATTCTTGATCTACATGCAAAACAAATTTTAAAAAAGTATATGAAAACCTGGAGATTTCTTTCGTATTGTCCCGTGTTATTGATCGTAGGATTAGTCAAGGACTACATAAGTTTAATAAGGAGGTAAACTAAACTAGTTATACCTAACTAAAACCTATTTTAAACTTACCGCCCCGAATGGTGTGTGGTGCCACTCACTTGTGGGATTTACTCCCATCTTCACAATGAGAATATTTACAACCATTTAGGGAAAATCAATTCCTACCACAATTCTCACAACTTCCTTAAACTGTCGTTACCTTCTGGCATGTGATATATTACCCGTGTGGGAGTAGACAAACTGCAAAGAGCATTTGGGATGGCGGAAGTGCAAGTGAAGTGTTCGACAAAAGGAAGCAAATATCCAGTAACCCGTTCAACAAAACTGTCCACAAAAATTGCCACGTTGTATATATCTAGAATGTGTAGGTACATCCCATTGTGCCAAGCCAAACGACCTCACAAGCATCATAAATTACCTGAAAAGTAAATTCACTGGGAAAGGTTATACCATTGAACAGCAGTAGCAGTAGCAGCAACAGCACCAACAACAACAACAATATTACGTGGCTCAGGTGTACTCCAGAGGATGTGAATGAGGCAGTTACATACAGGAGCATAGTATTTGTCTCAGGTATGTATTTTTACTTCACGTTTAAATTGGTCTTACAAATTTAGCACTGAAAGGTGTCAATTAGTTAATGCAGTAAAGTAGAGGAATAAGGAGGAGTAAGGCTAAGGAAGGACAGGCAACAAGGATTGCGAATACTGTCGACAATATATAGTGAAGTGCCCATAAAAATGTAAGTGGGCAACAAATGCTATTCTTGGCTTTCTAATTAAATGTTGTCTGGGTCACAAAGACGTCAGAGTCAGGTAGTGTCTGACACTTCAGGAAATCTAGAGAAATAGGAAACGATTCAATTTCCTTGAAGTCTGCTGTCTCTTCTATGGACCAGTTCATATTTGTCCATCCACGCGCTACAATGTAGGTTAACTAAAATGTCAATTCACCCACAACCGGAAATGACATCTATAAATGGGATTTTCATGTAATTTGTCATTTTATCCGCTGCATTTTATGTAAGCCACCCCAGAAACTTTTTCCGATCTATTGCAGACGTACTGTAATACCTTACACGCCAGTAAGATATATTTCCTTTTGCACTGGTACATTTGATCCTTAGGCAATGGAAACGAAAAGAAGCTACCTGTCTGTCGGAATTTTTCTGCCTCAGAAGATACTTTTCCATTAGGGCATGTCAGCTTTTTGAATCCATCACAACTAGTAATGTCTCAATAGATAAATGGAGCGCCGCTTCCACTCCTCTTATCATTCGAAAAATATTCGTTTTCACATAAATCCACGTCGAAATAAATCCATCTTATCCATCATACGGCACTTATTTGCTTTCGTTCGCATCTTGAGGGGATTAATTTTCGGTTTTAAAGTTTCTCAGGCTAATCTGATTACTTTGAGTTTTGTTTTGAGTTTGATGTGGTTTCTCATATGGAACAAATCCTATCCATTAACGGTTATCTGAGACTCGATGGTGGTGTTCCGAAAGCAAGTAAATGTGCATGGAGATAAACCAGTAGTGGAAAAATAGACAGGGTAAAGTATCTGAATCGTGATCCTGACCAATTTACGGCAAATGGGTTTATGGTCATGGAATATCTTCTGTACTTTGTTAAGTTTCAGGCTACTTACATAAATGCTATACAGGTATCCCTCGAGATACACGATACTTGAGTTACACGGTTTTCGAATTACACTGACAAAAATTGCGGTATTCCCTCAAGTTACACGATTCTTGTATTATGGATAAGCAAGCTTAGATGACGACATGAATATAAGAATTTAATGCATGAATATAATGAATTTATGGAGGTCCTTTTAGCTTCATAACTTTATGAAGAAATATTAATCCTGTCATACTCAAATACGAGTCCATGGAACAACCAAGGACAGCTGTATTAAGACTATATATA
This sequence comes from Dasypogon diadema, assembly GCA_006980735.1. NCBI lineage: Eukaryota > Metazoa > Arthropoda > Insecta > Diptera > Asilidae > Dasypogon > Dasypogon diadema. The sequence continues at coordinate 7,659 of QYTT01088732.1, read as the reverse complement.
TGGTTGAATCTACTCAGTCCAGAAACCTGAAGCAATCATTATGTAAATGCAATGTCAAGTTTACGCCTATATACAGCGTCTAGCCGCGAATAGATTGCACTGCATAAGGTAAAATGTGGTACCAGCAAGAACCTAACAAGCATAGACCTGGTATCACGATTCAGTAGATTCCCAGACAACCAAGGACGTCTGAGACCACCATAAACTTAATGTGGTCACAATAATCGATAGTGTAATTAAAAATGATGCCAAGATTCCTAACTTTATCCACTCTACGTGGTTACTCCATTTAAATTGACTGTTGGAAGGTCAACTTTGTTCAATGGACCTCTATGCAATAGCATAGGAGAAGATTTTAATGGGGTTTAATATCAATTGATTATGAAGAGCCCATCGATGCTATGTTACCAAGATCTATTCATTCATCATCATTCATCTAATCATTCATTGTATGTATACAGTCTTCAATCAGTCCAATAGGTCATGACAAATAAATCTGTACATCATTGGCATACAAATGAATCCTGACATCTTCAAGAACATTAGGAAGATCGTTATTAAAAACACAGAATAGTAAAGGACCTAAAATAGAACCTTGAGGTACTCCCTTGTTTAGGTTTAGCCAGCTGGAACAACGTCAAAAAATACTAGGGATATTACTAAATCCTTGTCAAGCGCATACCGAATATAAGTGGACACCTTTAGCAAGGCCGATTCACAGCTATGACCGCGACGGAACCCAGATTGAAATTTGGATAAAAATTTATTTACATCAATATGTTGGAGTATTTGGTTACTCATCAATCTTTCAAGAACTTTGTTCAGGCAGCACATAATGTTAATTGGACGAAAATCACTAGGAGCAACTGGTGAGGTGCACTTGGTCAGAGGTAAAATCGTAGCATTTTTTTTTAAATCAAAAGAAAGTAAGAAAAGTTAAGGCAGGAGTTAAAAATATGTACCAAGCTATTATCTATATCAGGAAAAAGTAATTTAAAAAAGTGGATTTCATCTCAGCTAGGGGTCTCCGATTTTATAGATAGTAAAACTCCAAGGACTTCATCAAGTGATACACAACAAAATCCAAATCCATCAAAGGATACAAAATCCTGAATTTTATTACCACACGAGGGAACAGATAATAAAATAAAATAAAATTTAATATAATAAATTTTTAATATCATAAAATAAGGGTGAAGGAGCCATTTTCAAGGGAAGAAACGTTGATCAGGACAGCCCATAGAATCGATTGGCGCACACCTTTCCATATCGGCCTGTATTTCAGACTGTAGTATTTGTCTCTTTGTTAAGAAAGGGAGTTTATAGAATCACTTCTTTCCACTCCTCGTATTTTAAAAAAAAAACCTATCTGAAAGATAATAAAAATTTCATTATCATTTTTTTTTATCCAATCGAAATGAAAGTGCAAATGGAATGGATTAATAGAAATTATTGATCCTGCACACTGAGCTCATGCGTAAGCCATGGAGATTCACTTCACTCTCTTCATGGGAATAGTTGTAGAAATCAATTAGTCCAGTGAAAATAACTCATATTTCTTCGTCGACATCTTCACTACCCCGCAAACCGGATGTAATATGTCGACAAATGAAATGCAATCAAAATGCATTTATTGTAATGCATATGAAAGCTATCAGGCACATATACTGAAGCAAGCGATAGAGAAAATAAACCCCATATTTTTGTTTCCGATTATTACTTTAGGATAAGACACAATAAAAACTGACGGCTATCCAAAGTGCAGTTTTGAACCCCAAGGTTCTTACGTGCAAATGTACTCAGTACAAAGATATCTAGAAAAAATTGTAAACTTGCAAAACTCACAGACTACACAATTCACAGTAGTACGAATCGAATAAAAGAATAAGAAAACATAATTTATATCCACGTGGTTCGCTCTCTGTTAAAAGTACTGCATACTGTAACATTTTCTTAATATTTTCGTATGACATGGCGTATACATTTTTAAAATGTCTTGCGAATCCATTACGAGCAGCATGCCAAAAGCAATCTCTTTACGGATGAGATATACGTCCAGACAGAACTGGGCAATTATTAAGTAAAAACTTACTTAAGTCCTAATTTAAGTACATTTTTATGGCTTAAAACTTATCTTAAATACTTTTTAAATCCGCTACTTAGTACTTGGAATATAAGTACTTGATCCTTTTTACTTGCACTTAAGACTTAAATTTGTACTTAAGTACCCAGATCTTTACTTGAGTATTTTTGTGTCTATTAAGTACCTACATATACCTGTATCACACTTTCAATTCGCCACATGTAACATACGAAGGAGTTCTTCAACGTGACACAACACAATGTAAGTCTTGCCCGCTATCAAGCGAGGATCATTTTTGGATCTCGGAAGATTTTACAATCGATATTCAACGTTTTTCTGTCACTCATCGGACTCAACATGGCATCATATGTGTGCTGTTTATATGTGTGCTTAAAATTTCATCAATACCAATCGAGCTTGCACTTTGATGAAAAGTAACCGTTTTTACTCTACGTGTAACTACGGCGTTTAGGATATTATAGTTTTTAGAAGGTACTTATGCTTTATCTTATATTAATGCTAACTAAACTCTATACTCTTCTTTATAATACTCATACGAAGATTGAAAAAAAGTACTTAGTACTTTTAATAGTACTTGGTACGTAGTCGTAAGTACCTTTTATACATGCGATTCTTGTACTTACGTTAAAGTACTTAACCCTTCTGTACTTGTATTTGTACTTAAGTACTTTTTCTTTGGCACTTGCCCAGCTCTGTCTGAAGGATATCTAAAGCACACTAATTTTTAATGAAACTCGGTAAGAATTTACTTTGCTACGCCCCAATATGGTTCCTTCACTCCGTTTACATTGTTATCAGTGGATTGACTTGAAATGCAATTAGCGTTCTTGTTGTCTCCTTTGGTTTGCATGCCTTTTCGATCCAATTAGCATTCAATCTCAAGTGAAGTTGTTCATTACACTGTCTCAGCATTACTCCGAATTTTTCCATTTATTATTTTAATTCTATTTTCCACTTTATTTCAGTAAAAATCATTTAAATGCCAATTTCATCAAATAAATCCCGTTTCGAGCTATTTTCAATTAGGCATGTAAATATGGTACTTGTTGTTTATCATCGATTTATGTTAATCCCCATCAGATTCTCGTTGTTATTCTAATAAGAAACGACTAAGATGTATTTTGATTTTCAAACAGATGATAAAAGTCTAACAAGAGCGAAAAACAGTCAGAAATGGATCCAAATACAGCTTTTAAGCTGCAGATCGAAATAATTAAAAATCTCACGGCAAAATGAATTTTCCCACTATTTGAATACAACCAATAAATCCGATCTGGTAACGATCTAATGGTTGTATTTTGGGACTATTTTGGGACATTCTCGCTCTCGTTTAGGATTTAACTTCTGCTGGGAAAATACAAATATTTCTTATTCTTTCTGCCTGGAATTTTGACGAAGATTGATAACGATCGATGATAAGCAACGAAAAGCCACATTGCCGACAACAACGACAGGAAGTTTTATTAAATTGGGATCTTTTATATACTCTGTGGCTATAATCCAGCCGTATTAAGTATAGTAAGAAGTAGGACTCGTAATGGACTCTCTATTTCGATGGAATTTGTAGAAATATTGTAGAAAACAGAGCAAATTTCGAAAGTGTTGTAGAGCAAAGAAAATTCCTTTGGTTGACACCAATTCCTCAAAAATCTTTTGGTACTGTTTTAAAATAAATTAATTTAAGTGGAAATATTTTTGATCTGTATCTCAACTTGATTTACTCCTTTCTGTTCACAGGTGCCTGCTTGGATTTGGCTAAGTGGAGGAAGGAAGTATTTTAAGACAGTTTAAGTGTCCAAAATTCAAGATGACCGCTCAAGCTTGGGGATCCCCGTTCTCAAAGGCATCGCGGATTACAAGGGGACGTCAGAACAGGTGCAAAATCTCTGGAGAATGAAGATCCGTATTCACGCCTCATTCCGTTCAACAAATACTAATTATGTATTTCCTGAGAAATTTTATGTGTGTCTAGAGGTAGTAAATATTTTCCATTTTTCCAGATCTCTGGAGCCGATGGGGATTGATCCACCGCAGTACAGGACGTCAAGGACAATAAGTTTTTAATATTTGTATCTTGGTAATAAAAAGCGTTTTAGTAAATTTTAATGTGTTCTTTTTCAAGTCCCTTCCTTCTCCTGTGTCCCTTAACAAATTGGAGAAATTTTTCCAAACATTTAAAAACAGATCAGTCCTGAACAACCCAGCGTAACACCAATTCCACAAAATTCTTTAGAATTTTATAGATTCGCATTTTCTACGGATAATTTCGATAAATTATTGACCCAGCATAATAAAAACAATATAAATAGAAGAGTGCGAAAAATGTTTATTTCTCTTTCTCCTGGAAGTTCATTTCGCTCTTCCAAGCTATCGTGGAAACCGGCTCTTCCATTGAATAAGGTTGGAAATCAGTTTTTAACATTCCAGAAATTTGCCTGCTACTCGATTATGTTGCCCGGGTGTTTTTCGAGATTTTCCGTCTAGAGCCAAATTTTGCAAAAACACCCGGGGATCATAATCGATAGAAAGCAAATTTTTTGGTTGTTTTTGCCCACTGACAGAATACTAAAAAGCCGATTTTTGAGTGGGAAAAAGATCCAAATTTTTTGAAAATTGAAATGGAATTAAAAGGAAATGAAAAACATCAGTTTTTAAAAAGATTTATTTATTTTAAAAGTGGACATTTTCTGGTTTCCATTTAAAGGAAAGTGCTCCACATAAAATTTTCACAGTTAGACAGGTAGGAAACTTTTGAAAAGTCGAAATTTCACGCACTTAGAATGAAAAAATAACAAAAATCCTGTCACAAGCTTTAGGAATTTTGAGCTCACAAAAACATAATAGAATTTACTACTGGAAAAACGTTTTTATTTATTTTTTACAAACAGCGTCTATAACACCTGCCGCGTCCTGAAGTTGAGTTCTTTGCTTGAGCATCCGTCACTAGATCCCTTTGTTCCTTTCCACATCTTAAGGAAACTTCTCCCATCCATGCCAAAGAAATCTGAAGTAAAAAAACAAATTATATAATAACAAAGCATTACACCAGGAAAACATTCAAAACACACAACAAATTTGGAGCGAGTTTCAAATAATAATTTTGTACAACAGCATTAAAGCCCCCTTTTTCTCTAGAACGATGAGATTATTCCAAACTTACCTCACCCTTTTGTGAAGGGATTCATTTCGGTGGTGTTTTCAACAAAACCCCTGGAGGCTCCCTCTCCGTCAATTTGATCCAGCCATAATTCCACAATATCGCAAAGCTGTCTGTCAAAATAATGGAGACATCAGGTGTGGGATTTACTCCTAGTGCACGATGATCACCATCGTCGCAAATTTGCTAATTTAACCACTCGCAGCCTGGTGGACACTTCTCTTTGCTGCCGCCGCCATTATGACTTCTGCTTGTTTATCACTGATCCTCGTTGATGGCCATAAATTTCCCAGCTGGTCTTCAATATGAGAGAAAAGGAAATAGCTATATATTGTCTAAATACAAGTTTCCATAAATCTACACGAGAGCGAAAAGGAAAAATGAATGAGCATAATCCAGTGGCAAGACCATTAGGCCATCCGTTAGGATTTTGTAATTTTATACACAGAAATGAACGCCTGGTAAACCCACATGACGAAAAGTATCAATATATAGAAATATCACAAGTAAAAAAATGGACCACTATTGCGTCACCACAGGGAAATTTTCTGGTTTTTTCGCTTTATACGTATTTGCATTGAAGTGTTGCCAGTAAAACACTGAAAAAATTTCTTCAGGATCTGTTGTTTTTTCAGAAAATCTAATCAAATTTAACCCTTCGACACATAATGAACTATTAGATTGTATTATACAAAATGTCGAATCCTTATACTCTAAATATAGGGAACTATATGTTTAAGCAAACGTTTGTAATGCTTAAAAATATTTATGATACAAAAAAAATGAACTATGCTGAAATATGTTAGTTATATGTTAGTCATTACATAGCAAGAACATAAATTCTGTTTATCCTTTCAATTTTGCGGCACACTATTTCTGTACAAGCTAAGAGCATTCTACTGCACTACACTGTACTTCCTCTATTCCATTCCACGAAGTTAGGAAAAGGAATTAAGATGAGTGAAAAGCTATAATCTGCTCTGCGAGCCTATGCGTTGAAGGAGGACTATCGCTTAAAAAGAGAAGAGAAATTGCAAAATTAACTGCCAATGGTCACTACTGAAGACGTATGACGAATATATTCGTCATAACACAAAATTTTACAATTTTTTCATGACGAATATCTTCGTCATAAACAGTTAAATGGTTAAAGAGCTCGAGGCTGTATGTAACCCTTTTCACTCCTTTCCGTCACATCTTAATCTAATCTCGTTGCAAAAGCATGGTGAAATCTGTAATTACTACAGAGATATCGTTTATATACAAGCTAAATAAAAGTGGTCCCAAAATAGAGCCTTCTGGAACTCCTTTTAAGAGTGGGAGTGGATGTGGTACACAAGATTCTACCTTTACTTTTTGAGTACAAAAGAAGCTACATATATGACTGCTGGTGGATGAGGAAGGACCAAACATACAGAAGGAGAGATTGCTTTGCTGGATTAAGAGCTTTCAGGAAGTCCAACAATGCCAAAAAGCATATCCTCTCTCTTGTCTACTTTCAGTGGTAACCATAGTTAAAGCAGTCTCAGAATACAGAATACGAAGATTGCTGGTTATATAGGAAATTTAATTAAATTATTTTAATTATTTCTAATTTTTCCCTTTGAGGAAAACAGTAAAGGGTCTACTATACTTCCAGGATTGTGGGAAATAAGACGATATAAGATAAGAGTTAAATGTGTGGTTTATTTGGGTTAAAAGTAATTTGAAAAATGTTGGAGGCAGACTATCAGGACCAGTTGTATCAGATTTTCCCTCTGGATAATTATTAAGACTTTATTTCATTTGTTAATCAAAGACAGTCCTTGAAATGACAGTACGCTTACTATTTTTGACCCTACCGGTTACAACCGCAACAACTGAAAGAAGCTTTTTAAAACTTATTAGAAATTATGTTAGAACTTCTTTGAGACAAGAACGTCTATCGGACTTATCAAAATCAATACTGTCCATAGAAAAAGAAGAACTAGAGAAACTAATAAATAAGTTCGCCGAAAAAAAGCAAGGAAAGTATATATTTAACCATTAGACTAGTTTTTTCGAGTTAGGTTTTTTAATATGTATTGATTGTTGTTTTTGCTATTTTCTAATATATTTTGTTTATGATTAATCAGAGATTCCATGTTTTAAAGATCTGAAAAGAAGCTCAAAATGGCACATGTTATTTTCACACTTTATGTTTTATCCTGAGATGATTCTGTGTACATTTTTGCGGTGTAAATTTTGCTACACTTTTACCCTCTGAAGCATCCATCATCACACACTAGCCTGGAAATGGCTAAATAATAGAGTAGTGCACTGAATTCCATTAGTGTTGTGCAAACGTGAAAGGCACATATCATAGAAATTAAAATTTAACGAACAGGCTCCATCGACGTTTTAAAATGTTCAGTCCCGT
>QYTT01088727.1:25215-35822 GCA_006980735.1 Dasypogon diadema | reverse complement strand
TATTCACTTTAAAAATAAATAATAAAATTAAAATAAAACAAATATTTAAGGGGGGCTCCCATACAACAGACATGATTTTTTTGCCGTTTTTATAGATAATGGTACGGAACCCTTCGTGCGCGAATCCGTCTTGCACTTGGCCGGTTTTTTATGAACGCCTTAAGATATCAGGAAGTGGTCCGTTGAATTTATAGGACCACTTTCTACTATCTTAAAGCGTTCATAAAAAAGAGTTCAATATTCTTGCTCAAGGCCAGTTCATGGCTTGTAGTTTAGAAGGTTTTGGCTTCATCCGTTCGGGAGCTATGATGCCACAGACAGACAGACACGTTAAACTTATAACACCCCTCTTTTTGCGTCGGGGGTTAACAAAGAGATAACTTTTGATAGTTACGAAAATCTAACTTAGTGTAGATTTCGCAGACAAAATTTGAAAGATCAGTAGTGAGTGAAACAAAAATAACCTGATGGTTTCGATGGTGAAGTGGGCAGTAAACCAGGGAGAGCAGAAGACGCCGTAAATTTTCCGGGTAATGTAAGAAATAATGCTGATCCTATGATAGTGTACTACATATTAAAGATCACTTCTAAATTCCTGGTGGAATCATCAAAGGGTACATCGAATCTAGTTACGGATTCGATGCACCCTTTGTTGATTAAGTTTGATACGATAGATATTAAGGTTTTATGACTTGCCAGGGTTAAGTTTTTTGGAGGTGTATCGATCAGCAATTGACTCAAGGACTTTATTGAGACAACTAATGTAATCTTAAATTAGTTGAAGAGGCGTTGATAAGAACAATTGCGCACTGACGGCATATAAATACAAATCCGCGAAGAGCAGAGGATCAAAAACGAACATTAAGAACAGTAACCGGCCTGGAATGGAGCCTTGTGAAACACCCAAAGCAATTGAAAGAGCACTCTAGTAAACTCCATTGGAAAAAACACTTATATTGTTAGTGTGTTCTCTGAATAAAAGGGTCATCGGTGGCTCTAATTATTATTAGAAGCCATTCAGTATCTATTGATATCATTGTGTGGTTCGAAATTCACATTAAACAATGGATTCGGTTATAGCATTCGTAAAAAAAGGGATAAGTTTCTTCATGGGTACCTAAAAACATTGATGGCCGGATTAAGCTAGCGAATATTGTTATATGCAAAAGGGTTTTTAACTGTTATAACAGTTAAAGGACGACCAACAATTTTTGAAAGTGCTTAAAAACAAACAAATTTGTAATTATATGTGAAAATGCCTTTCACTTATACATTCACGGCCGTAACTAACTACTGAATCGATTTTGTTAGCCTATTTTTTATGTATGCCTAAAACTCATGGAAGTGAGCCGTTTTAAAGGACAAGGATAAGGACAAAAAAAATAAGAGCTTAGAATAGACTAGAAATAATGTTCATTATTTCCGAATAACGTTCAGAAGATATCTCTGTTACTTTAATTCTGATTCTATGTTTAAATCGGCATATTTATCTAACATAATACGTTTCGATCTATTATTTGGAATACAAGCTCAGTAAGAATTTCGTCCAGAAGAAATATAAGTATCATAATGAACATGAATATAGGATTTAAGCCTAAATAAATGCTACATAGTGGCACTAAATTGTGATATAATAGACCGCGTGCCTGAAGTCAAGAGTACGTAATGACAGCTGATAATTTTTGGAAACATTAATTCAGACAGACATGAAGCTGGCCCTCAAAGTGTGGCTTTTTTATTTAGTTCTAAATTTGGCTGGTGTATTTTGCATTTGGATAAGATTGTAAGTCAAGCAAACTCAACAGAAAGAAAGATTATACCAAAATAGAGCAAGTTTGTAAATTAAACTGATTTTACCAAATACTTATTTTTATTTACAGAAGGACTATAGAGGCTAGAAGAATAACTGGTTACCGAAATTTGTTAAAATTGATACAAATATAACAAGTTTATACTTTCTAAGGCAAAGACGTAACAACGAAAGGATAAATTAAATCTTAATCATAACGCAATGGATCACATCATCCGAAGAGAATATTTTTGTAAATATCATGTGAACTCCAATTATATGTTGTCAGATTCATAATATATACGTGTGTCTATTTGCAGACCATAGTATCATGTAAATGAAGTTGCCTGGACAAATACGTGTCCTCATTTAAAGTTCACTACAAAAATCAATGCTAATTTGAATGCAAAAAGTTTCTGTCCTTTCTATAATTAATGGAAACGGCAATGGAAGAGACCTTTCTCCTCGACAGTTGTGACTCACAATGTAATGCAAACGCCTGTTGTAGCCTTACATTTATCCTCCATTTTTTAGTGGTTGCATACAAGTACATTGTTTTCCATTATATTTGTTTCCCGCTTAATTTTAGAATATTTGTACCAAATGCGCTGATTTTCCTTTCAGGTTATCTGATATAGGCGTATGTTTAAAAGTGCATGGAATAAATAAACAAATTTCTAAGATCTAAGTACCTACTGCATTTTTATAATTTGGATTGAAATCTTAAGGTGACTTGAACTTAGACTTCTAACACTAATGCTTCCATAACTAGTGAAGGAATCAGATTTGAGATTCTTAACATTTTATTTTACAATATTTATGGGGTTTCGCACGATACATACACTTACAAAATTAAGCGTACACTATTTTAAACATATAACAAACACTTGTCGGTAAATGAAGCATATTTTCTTACAGGTGAAGAGCACGCAGGGAAGAGGATGAATGTGTCTTAGATTGACATTTCCCCTTGGAAATTGTTATTGCTTTGCTTTTAACGCCTTAGAGGGAATACAAAAATAAAAATGCAAGGGCATTCATTTCTTCGTGTGATACCAATGGGTTAGCAGGTTCTTACAAAAATATTAGAATTAAATTCAAATTTGTGTTTAATAAGAAATTTGCAAGTAAGTGCTAGATGGGATGATGAAAAACATTTTTTATATTGTTGCAATGATTTGAATGGAATTTGAAGAGTAGAAAACATTAGATTTTGAACGCATTGAAGATAATACGATTCATTTTACCCCAAATTGCTATCCTTAAGTGTTCTAATCATGCATATGTCAAAAATTATGGAAAATCAACCATTGTAATACGATGTAACCTATACCCCGAGAATTGGATTTTAAAAGGAGAAAGGATGTAGATGAAAGAGCAGAGCTTTGTGGTGTTTCGGTATCCATCTCAAAATGTTACGATAAGATGATAGTCTTAACCGAATGAGAAACATTTCCGAGAAAACTCCATGTAAAAATGCTTTTGCAAAGAGAGTTTTTTATCATTGCACACACACATTTTACATTTTGTCATTACACACATCTCATCAACTCACTTTAATGCTTTCTCATGGGTATCAGCTATGTATTGTTTTACTAAAAGCAATTGTTGTAAGCCCAAAAATAACAATTTATATCACCAAAAGTCACAATTATAGCCCGTGAGCATACTACACATTGCTTTTTCTTTCAGTGTAGATAAGCTTGTGAAAAGTGCTTTACTACCAAAGATTTTGTGTACATGAATGTATATAGTTTTCTGATTTTCGTATATTTCAAATTTTTCTATTATTCTATCGTCGTTAATATGGTGTAAAAGCTCTAAATTATTAATACTAATTAGGTGTTTGCTTAATCCAGAACTAGACCTATCTGATCTAGCAGATGTGAAATGTTCGTTGAATCCAGTCTTAATGTTTCTCTTAGTCTTACCTATACAAAAAGCATCACAATCCCTACATTTAATACGATACACACCACTACATTTTAGTTGGTCAAAGTTAGGTTTTATTTTTTTGTTACATATTTTAGATTTAGGAGTATCTTTATTGAAAAACGCAGGATAAACTTTAGCATTATTAAGACAATTTTTTCACATTGAACAGGAATTATTTAAATATGAAATTTTTTACAAATGCATGTGTCATCGTCAAGTTTGTTATTCCATGGGTATATAGATTAGACTGTCAGTTTGTATTGTTTTTTTTTTTTTTTTAATTTAATATTTGATACACTATCTTGGATTTATATCCGTTATTGATTGCAATTTGCTTGATTACGTTCAATTCTGTATTGAATTTATGGTCGTCTAAAAACAGTTGTCTATAGTCTACTTATCATAGAGTGAAATGCCCCCATTTAAGTATTCCAAGGATGGTTGGAACCGGAAGGTACAATTCAGTATTACAGTACGTTTCTTTTCGAAAAATATTAAATGACAATTTTTGATCTACTGTAGATAGGGTCAAATCTAAAAAGTTAATGTGCTGATTACCAATTTCAATTGTAAATTTTATATTGTTGTCACGCTTGTTTGATATATTATTTAATAAACTTTTGAGTTGTCTATCGGTCCCTGTCCAAATGCAGAAGACATGGTCTACATATCTAAACCAAGCGAAAAAACATTTGGTTAACCCTTAACTTCCCAGAATTATTTCTATGCGTGTGAAATTTTTTTTACTGACATGAAAAAATTTTGTTTGATTCTAATAATAAATAAGTGATATTAAAGTTACTCTGTCATTAATGGTTTTCGTTAAAAAAAAAATGGTGCCATATGGAACCACTGGGGAATAAGGGTAGCAGTTTTAAAGTTAGAACCAAAAGTACTTTTTCTAATAAATAGTACATTACACTCATAAAGTAGCTATGTGTTCATAAATTTTAACAAATTTCAAACATTGCACTCTTTTTCAAAATCTGTCTTTAATAATTTTAAGAAAAACCCCCTTTTGAAAAAAAAAACTAAAATAAATTGCTTCTGGGATAAAAAAAGGTTAATAAAACCTTAAAAAAACACGAAGAAATTGAGATTGGAAAGATGAGGCTATATGGTACATAGCGTAATTTTGGAAGTTTTGAATTCGCATATCGCATCGCTGTCCTTTTGTTGTGGTCCTGTGTTTTGTTGAGTGACTCTCAACCATTGCAATTTCTCCTAAAGCAAAAAATGATGGCTGCTTCTTGGTGAAAGATCTCATTTATTCCGACAGTAAGAGTATTTTACTTGATAGTAATTTTATAAGTTCTCTTTTTAATACATAACGTCCTTCACACATGCGCATAAAAGTGCTCTGTTAAACGGCTTTACATTTACTTCAATCTTGATAATGACCCAGGAAGTTGAAACGCGTCGATTGCAATTCAATATTAATAAAATAAAAAATTTGTGGAAAAGTAAAAACAAGTGTGCTGTTTTAAAGAAGTTAAGCGAGAGGTTTTTCCATCAAGTGCCCAACAACAAATCGGTTAATTGTATAAAAAATGTTAAATTTAGGTTAAACGGTGCTGCAAGGTGCCAGCTAGACGTGAAATTTCTACTTACATCATTAACGTCGATGCTATTTGTTCATCGATGTTATATGACCTATTGTCCCATCAATGATTATCGGCGATGTCAATATCGATGCTGAGCATCGATGTTTCGTTTAAATCTCCCGACACAGCATCTCAAAATCGTATAGAATACACTTATCCCCTTTTGGCTTGAGACAAGAAAATTGAAGGTTGTGGTGTAAAATTACTTTTTTAGACCAACTTCACACTTGGTTTCAAATCTGTGTACCTACACATTACACTGGTCAATAAGGCTTTTTGCCGTGAATGAATTGATATCTATATTTTTTGTATGCTATATAAATAAGAATTAAAAAAAAATCTATTTCGTCAAATTCTCTGAATATACGTATAAGACAGTATATTGTTTCACTCCCGTGCTGTGTAAAGAAATCACTTGGCATTAAGTCTCAAAGATATGACTGACAGTGCATCTTTTCTTATCGTTGTTAAAGTTCTGAAGCGGTTTTATAATACTATATAAAAAAGGAAACATTTCACTATATTATTTTGTTGAAGATTTTCCTCAGTTATCTACTGAAATATTAAATTAGACCCTTATGGCTCATATAGGTTTTGATTAACTTCCAACACAAGGGATCAATTATTAAAGTCAAAGAAGGAAGACAATAGATTCGGTTTTATCTGACTATGGTGATTTCATGAACATTTTAATAATTTATTAATTGTTAATATTCATACAAAACTTATTTTAAAAAGCGCCTCAAGATTATAGAATTTAGTTAGTATTAATATAACCTAAGCCCAAGTACTTTCTGAATACTATATATTCTAAATCACTTCTCATCAAAGTGCAAGTCCGATTGGCATTGAGAAAATTTTAAGCACTAATATAAAAACCATTTATATTGCTAATTCCAATTTCTTAGTAGAAAATCATACGATGCCCTCTTTACGGTCAAGTACGATGTGTGACAGGAAAACGGTGAATATCGACGAAGGATAAGGGTCCAAGACTCAGAAACACTTAAAAACCAGGGAGCTTGGTATTTGAGTAAAAAGCTAAGTTTTAAGTGCAAGTAAATACAAGCAAATACTTATATTCCAGGTATTTCAAAAGTATTTAAATCTTAAGTAATGAAAATGTACATAAGTACTTCTTACTTAAGATTGCCCGGCTCTGATGTTGATATTGCAAAAATAGAAATAATAATAATAAATTTCTACACTGATAGCAAAAAGAATTAAAATATCGAGTTGAATGTTGAATCACACTATCTTTCTTCTAAAATTATCACTTCAAGAGCTGACCATTGGAGTGAAAATGAAGTCGTTACTCATATAACCATATGACATAATTTTTCTTAATCTTAACACTTCGTTTTTAATTACCTAGTATTTCCTGGAATAAAATGATTCATTTACATCCTACCATATTCACCAGTTATGTGTTAGGGTAACATATAATATCTTTCGATAATGTGCATAAATTAAGGGAAGCAATCATCTAAACATGAATCACTTTAAGCAAGTGGAATCATATCGAACTTTGGCGCAATTAATGAAGGTAATTGATGGCCTTAACCGTATAATATTTCTATGAATGACATTAAAAAAAAAAGCTTTAATGTTGAAACTACACAATACCGTCTTAAGACATATTATACTCAATTTTCCAACATTCTGAGTAAAATAAATACATACTACTATAGTACAGTCTGTAGGGTGCGACAGGTCCCCGTACATGTCTACAAAATACAATTGAATAAACATACACAACATAGCACTTCTTTTTTACGTCATGTGCGCGGAAAAATATTGCCAACCTTCTTAAAATTTGTGGAAGTTTGATTAGTGAAAATAATCGCCAATTTCATGAGAACAAGACACAATTTTGTACACAATATTTTATTATAATTATTTTTTTATCCATAAAAAACTCACAGCATTTATATTATTATCCCAGACAACAGCACTAGATTTTAAAGGATTGGCGCAATAACTAGCCAAATATCGAGTCAAGTGCTGTAGATAACAAAGAACCTGAAACCATATTGAACAAACACAGCTGCTTAGATACAAAACTTTTAAAAAATATTTATGAGAACAAAACAATAGTGAGACTTGTTTTGACAACAAGTACAAAACAAGACTCTAAAGTCATTCTTTTCTCTGATATTAGATTTGTTTTACGAAAACCTAATTTCAATCAACTGAATTTTTCCATGAATTCGAATAATAAAAAAACCGTTACAAGTACTTTGTGTGAGTTGACTCGTTTAAAATCTCAACAAAAATATCTAGAGTGCAGTCAAATAAAAATGAATCCCGACAATTACGAGGGAGATGTGAAGCAATTGATCCATGAAATCGACAATCTGAGAACCACTCTTGATAATCAATTGAACGATTACAGAGAGCTAGCTAAGAGGGATGTTCAAGATATGTGGGTTTTCATCAATGCTATTAAGGAGGACGTATTCAATGAAGACAATTTCAAAAGGTGCTCTGTCAATGGCATCCGTGAGAGGATAATTGGTATAAATGCTCACTTAAATAAACTCAGTGAAAAAAATAAAGCATATTTGGAGGAGCTTCGATGTTTGCATAAAGCACTGGAAAACGAATGTAAGATAATTTTAAAATAATTATTGTGATTTTTGACTTTTAAATAAAAATAATATTGCAAAAGTGAACTTAATTTAGCTTTATTGCATTTAAATGCTATTTGAAGGTATTTATATTAGCGTAAAAAATTCAATACCCATCAGTAAAATCATATTTGGTAAAGGTTTGAATGATAGAACCATTTTGGTATTTATATTTAAATGAAATTTTTTAATAAAAAATACCTAGTTAATGGGATAACCGATGCAAGTAGTAATTCAAGAAATTTTTTTGCCTAAGCTCAAGGAACAACCCTATGTTGCACACAGTTTAGGCGGAGGAAAATTTTTTTAGGGAAGCGGAAGTTGTGAAATGTTTTAACCTGACAAATGTTGCAAGTAAGCCAAATTTTTGGCATGAAATTTTTACTCTACAACATTTCAGGGGCTTCGCAGGAACAATTATTCTCGTCAGTAGAATTGCTTCAACCACTGATACCCAGATAAACCACTGCGCCTTTTGGGAATCAAATCCACACCCACATAGAATGAAATCTGCAGACGTGCACCCCAAACAGCTCAGCCACCGGCGCGCCGTAAGACTGAATGGAGAAGCATTTATTTCTATTCAATTTCTATTTCTTGTCATCTACCAAGTTTTTTTCAATAAAGATTGATCTCTCTTCAAACAAAAAAATGACAATTTCATTTTAGTTTTTGATGGAAAAGAACGAATTTCGCATAAGTGTGGTGCTATCTTTATTTAAAGTTAGCACACATCAAAATTTTATGATAAAGTGTACATGTACAATGGCAAATTTGATTTGTTCACGATAAAATAAATTTACGACAAAAAACGAGAACTTTTGAAATACTTGTCGTTTAATTTGGACGAAATTGTGGTTCTAACTTTCTACACCTAAAGAAATATACCCATCCTCGATTTATACGGTAGATACATTCAATAAAGAATTGTGTAAATCAAAACCGTATAAAACGAGATATTACATGATTATAAAAAGGAGTATAGGTTGAATTAAAAATTCGTTTTTACAATGTAGTCAAAACTCAGGCGATACCCTGTGATGCTATGCACAGCCTTAGCAGGAAGGAAAATGGGAATGAGGAAAAGGAGGCTAGGAGGTCGAGTGTAAAGGTCGGTGCATATTCTGCTTAAACAACTGCGGCCTATAGTCAACAGGGAAAACATAAGATGGTAGTCTGTTCCACATTCGTATAGTTCGGCTCAAGAAGGATTCTCGATACTTCACTGTTCTGCTGAGTTTTGTCTTGATGACGAAAGGATGAAGACAGCTCATTGTGCGGGTATCACGCGTAAGGATAGAACTAAAGGGAATGAGAGCAGAGATTTCGTTAGAACAATGTCCATTAAAGTAGTGATAGAAGTGAGCTTAAAAGCTTTTCTTTGAAATAAAAACACATTGACGTAAATTAGCAACGTTCTATAGTAAAAAGAAAGGCATATGAGTAAAAATGGAAAGAATAAAATAAAAATAAAACATAGAAAATATTACATTCTTTTAAATTTAAAAATCGTGTAAAAGCGAAATCATGTAAATTGTAAACTGACCCCAAGGAATGTAATTTAAAATTTATAGGAGAATTTTTGTTGTCATGTTTTAACAGACTTAAAGTAATGCAACTGGGCTCGTGCCGTTATGATATTGGTTGTACTTTATCTGTCCACTGTTCTCGCTAAAGTTTTACATTTTCGAGTCAGTTAATAAAGTGCCTCTGTACAATGAACTTGATTTTGGTTTGTTGAATCTCCCCATCTAAAAGAAAAATCCTACAAATTTCAGTTCAACCGGTAACTATGGAAACACCCAAATGAGGTTAGAACACTACTACACATACATAATTATATATATGTAAGAAGAATCCGTGTAAATATTGAAACAATCTTAAATTTTAAGAATATTGTAATTATGGCAAAAAAACTATTTTAATAGTTAAGTAAACCGCAAAAACAATCACAAGACCGCACGTGATCACTGGATACATGTGGACTGAATGAGATTCTGACAGCGTCGTGAACAGCGCCTAGGTATTGAGCGCGCCAAATTCAAATGATTGCAATTCGGAAATAGTTCAAAGTCCATATACACGTGGGTTGGGTACACGGGTACCCGTATGGATGTGAATACCGGCACACGGAAACACGTATGAACACAGGTAAAAACAACAATAAAGAATATAAAGACTTTAAAAATATGTGCACATATTGAAACCTCATCCCTTCACTGCGGGGATTTTAACTTTAGTACACAATTAGTGAAAACTAATTTCTTAGTCACTAGTAGGGGATTTTTCATTTACGTAAATAAACCATTCCTTGTCTTATAGATTCCAAGTAAGGAAATTAATATTCTCAACAGGAGTCACTTTGGGAATATAAAAAAAATAGTAATCTCGATTTCATTAACCATATATCTTCAAATTTTTATTAATTTTATCATTTTTCTATTTGGTATTGCAATTTTACATGCGGCTATACAGATCTTTTTTACTTAAATTCACGGGTGTTCATATTCAGTGTACAAATATACACGATTACCCGTTAAAGAATTGAATTGAATTATTTTCAAGTTTACACTAAACTTTACAGAGGATAATTACTTTGTCAGTGTTATTTACGAATAATATCTAATCTAAAACGGAAAATCCAATGAA
>QYTT01088726.1:20718-35407 GCA_006980735.1 Dasypogon diadema | reverse complement strand
ACTGTTTATATTCTAAAAATATTGATTCTAAGGTGAATTTGATTTTTGTAAGGAAACCGAAAGATTATTTCCATTTCCTCCTTCCTTCCATTTCCATCTACGCTCCATTTATTTCTGGATATTTTTTGAATTTACTTGTGAGATTTTACGGCGATATTAATACCACTATCAAGAGAAATATTAAAGTTGAAGCAAAATTTTCCAACTCTGTTTATTGAGCTTTTTAATGGTTACGGATATACTAGAATAGAGAAAGCGTTATCTCAGTAAAAAAAAGATAGACCATTTTATGGCCAAAAATGGCCACTTATGTTGAATGAATTTTTAATAGATATTTCTCTACTATAAAAAGTGTATTTCGTAGCAACATAGTGTATTTCTTGGTTTATGTATTGAAATGTACGTCTTTGTCATGCATCATTTCACCTCACAGAAAATTTGGGATATGCCGGAAAGTTTGATCGTTCCAATCTTCTAGTCCAAATCCGAACATTGTTCACCCTTTAATGAGTTACTTTCCTTTACAAAACTGATGAAAGAAGATAAATTAGAGGTAGGATGCGCTAAGTCATTAATTATTATAAACAAAGGTTCATGAATAGAGTTATATACTAGACTATACTACATTTTTATATTCTTAACCCGAA
Source organism: Dasypogon diadema (assembly GCA_006980735.1). Classification (NCBI taxonomy): domain Eukaryota; kingdom Metazoa; phylum Arthropoda; class Insecta; order Diptera; family Asilidae; genus Dasypogon; species Dasypogon diadema. The sequence goes on along the minus strand of QYTT01088726.1, from coordinate 34,760 downwards.
AAAAAGTTAAAAAAATAAGAACGATATAAAATAAACGATATATAGATATAATTCATGAAGTCCAACAGACTAATTATTAAATGTATACTTAATTATATTTGAGATTAATCAGTAACCAGAAACCATTGGGTGTTGCGACAATTGTGTTGTTCGGAATCTACATTAATAAGTTGTAGCATTTCTTTAAAAAAGTTGTAAATTCCTCATCTGCTGCTATGATTCTTCATGGATCTTTTTTATGACGTTGAACAAAAATATGGCAATATAGATTCCGGTTTAACATTCGTGGTTGAAGTAAAATCAACGGATACATATATTCAGGATTAAGTATCAGACACATCAGATAAAAGACAACAAACAGTATTTTGGTGCCCTAGAGTATCGATACTCTGTTTTATCTATACCAGTCGTCAATAAGTCTAGAAATCAATGATTGAATTCTTTCTGTTGGTAATTTTCATTAAAAACCATTGAATGTTGGAACAATCAAGTTGCGTAAAAACCACATTAATTTATGCGACACAATCATCTCCTTTCACGTCGCTACGCTAACACGTATGGCCTTATCAGTTTTCTAAGTATTCTGGGAGTTTTCTTACAGTTTTGTCCTTCTAAGTACTCTTGAAAGTTTGTTACGTATCCTGTACACATGACCACCTAAGTCTACTGGATTTTATAAAAGTTATATCAGAAAATTTGGTTGTACGATCTGACGAGTGGCCTTATTCAGATAAAAATTTTATTATTTACGGTAAAAAATTTCCTATTCAATGTCTAAGAGAGGTCGTCAGATTCTTTACACTTTACAAGTCACATGTTCTGAACATAGTGATCTACCTTTACTATCGCTTTTATAGTAAGTGATAACTGCCTAGGAGGACCATAATCAGGAAATCAATGCTATCAAGGCTTAGAATTTTTTGTACACACATATATATTAGCTGTTGAGAATCATAGTGGCGTAAGACAATTTTTAATATTTCGGAGTAAAATTATGATGACTATGTTGCAATATGCTGACAAACATAATATGCAAGATCTTCGGAACTCTTACTACCTCTAAGATCTTCACCCGGCTGCTTTCCGACGGATACTTTCGTGAGGACTCTATTTACTCGTCCTTCAGAAATACATAAAGTATCGAGGAAGAACTTCCTGCATACTGCCACTGACAACCTGTTTTCTTCTTTGAGAAAATATTTATTAGAGCCACATCTTAAAATACTGCCTTTTTCCAGGGTCTTCTTTATACAACTTCATACCGTTGAATTAGTCTAGAAATAAAAGTATTTTGCTTACAGAAATATCCCATTTGTTATTTTTACATTCACATAGAGTATTCAAAAATGACTTTTTACCAACTAAATTCCCTTTACGTTCACATTGTTTACCAGAGTTTTTCTTTTTTTAAGGTATTGCCTAAGCTCAGGGGACAACCCTATGATGCACACAGCACAGCTTAGGCGGAGGGAAATTGGTGGAGGGGAAGATTGGGACGTTAACCTGACAAATGTTGCAAGGGAGCCACAATTTTATTGGCATGAAATTACTGTGCAACATCCCAGTGGGTTCGCAAGTACAATTCTTGTCAGTAGAAATTGCCTCAACCACTGGTACCCGTATAAATCGTCGCGGCCTGTGCGGGATTTGATCTTACGCTGGTAGAGGAGAAAACCTGTAGACGTGCGCCTCAGCCCACTCGGCCACCTCCGTGGGTAATTGTTGTTTATTATGTTTTAGAACATCTACTTCAATGTTAAGACAAGATACAATTCGCAGCCTTTCCGCCTCCAGCTTTAATAAAAACTCATACCAAAAATTAATTATCTTACTAAGCACCCCTTTCACATAAATCACTCACCATGTGTTACCCCTTTTTCGTGGTATATAGTTCTCTATCTAAATGGGATGTTTGGCTGTCTATCTGTTGTTCGATTCATGATTAGCCCACCCCCAGCTGGGCTCCAAAAACGAGGCAGGACAACATGACATGAAATATCCCTTTATGTTCTTGTCATAGAAATATTTCATTGTTCTCGTCCTTCTGCCATATAAAATCACATTAAGTGTGCTCCAAACTTAACTCGGTAAAAGCCCGCTCAATTATTTAATTTCTTCGCTTTTATCGCTTGAGAAAGCTCTGAATGACACCCAGCCCTAAATGTCTTTCATGCTTGGCTGGAGCCTGTCAGACCAGTGAAGCGAATCCATCCTGCTTCTCCTTGACAGGCCTCTATATTTTAACAACTTTTTGTTATTTTGTTCAATTTCTCTTTCAAGGGATCAAATTTATATCAAAGAAGCTGGCTGGCTTCCCACAATAGCGTGGCAATGATGCTTGCTTCCCTTGAGTGCATGATTTATAACAACAACAAATTGCATCACTTATTCTTCCTTGTCGAGAATTCCTTTTTGCTTATATTGAAATAGCGGAAATTATCACCCTATGCTATCTTGTAACGCATTGATATGTGAGAATGTAGCCATAGCTCTGTGCAGACATCTTCAATTATTTATTTCACACATAGAAATAGAAAGTAACTCGCACTTGATATCAGATTCCATCTAAGATTTAATTTGTTTCATTTTTCAGAGCCAATGCGGGTCCCCGACTCTGGAGCGAGATCTGAAGGAACAGCTAGAGAGGTGAGTGTAAGCATTTTAATTAATATCCATTTTTGTTTTCTTTGTACCCATTATTGAGTGTAATTAAAATGAAGGAAGTGAATCTGATGTGCCTGAGTTTACTAAATGCTATTTATTAGTCACTGGCAAGCTACTTATAGCAACTACGTATCACGTTATGTACCACTTAAAGTATTTTATTGAATCCGAAACCAATTTGCTGTACTGATTATAAGAAGCTTTCAGTTCAGTGGTTTTAGAGTTGTGAGAGTTAATTTTCTACAAAGTTGCAGGATCTGAACCTAAAAAGCGGATATGGCTTGATGAACTTTGAACATTTGTTTCTGGTTTCTAAACGTAATTATTATAGCCTCCATTGTTATTAATTACCTGCTCCTATCCGTGCAGGACATTTCTCAATGTACTTCTCTAAAAATCCTTATAATATTTGTCAAAGATCCCTGTAGTTTCTGGTGGATATAAACCCTTCTCCTAAGCGAGTGTGGTCAAGAGTACGGAAATATTGAAAATCGAAAGATGTTAAGGATTGGGTAAAAAAATAACATGTACTATTGTGTACAATTCGAACTCCATTAGTTTTTTTGAGTGTTCTATCTTTATCTATGCCAAAGAGGACGTCACGAAGGTATAACAATGTAGGGCAATTGCGATAAGGGCTTTCGCGAATTTATTTCACCCGCCAACAGTAAAATTTGGTTGAATTCCATAACGTATTAGATCGCCTTTTACCCAACCCACCAAACTGCTAAGATTACTTTCTTAGAACAGAGGTTTCCATTTGTAAGGCTTTCGATAGAGTGTAGCACTCTGCCCTTTTAGCCAAACTCCCAGAATTTTGTCTTGACCCCTCTCTTCTTACTTGAATTGGAAGTTTCCATTTGTTACTTTGGACGGCATTGTAATATCAATACTGGCACGCAGCAGGGTTCTGTATTGTCCCCCACAATTTTTATAATCTTCATTAATGATCTGTTGTTATCTCTAATCCAATTCCTTGGATACTCTTCCAAAGTTCTGTAAATGGCGTTTTAGTGCCGAAAGGATTGAATTGCGAAGAGTGACAATTCCTTTAAGCGTTGCACTCGAATTGTGTTCCACTGTAGTTCGAAGTACAACTCCATTAAAGCCCACAGGTCTTCCGGAACGAAGCTCTTCATCGAGTAATTCTCCCTACGGAAGTTTGGAAACTATTTTTGCCACTTTTTTCCTAAACATGTGTTCAATACTGCAAGCTGCAGTCGTTGCAGTACTTCCTCTATGAAATTCATGCAACAATCAATGGCAAATATGTTTCTTCATTTTTACGATGACTATCACCGAGAAATGGTCACAGTAAACCGTCGGCATCAACCTTTTCTCTCGTATTTATGCATATTTCCCCATCTACCACGTCTGAGAAGTTTTATTGCTTTGTAATCTAGTTATAAGAAAAAGCCGCATTACTTATGGATGACCTGATACATTATCATTATTCCCTGCAAACAACGTTTACAGCATCTAAAGCTGTGAAGAAAACGAAAAGCATCATATATTTCAGGCTCGGTAGACTGAACCAAATGGCGGAGCATATAAGTGTTTCCGACGGTCAAGGAACTATAGCGGCAGAATCTTATGCCAGAAGTTTCCTTTCTAATTATGCACAAAATTGATTGCGGTCGGGCTGTAACAGCCACTTAGAGGAAAAGTGCTATAAGACATGTTCCTGTTCTTGGTCGTGACTAGAAGGTTATTTATCCGGCAATTTCTTGGATCTACATCATTGTCCGTAACAATAGCAAGGGCAATTCTTAGGGCATTAAAATCATTTCGAACTGAATGGCTTCCAGGATTTTGTAAGAGCAAACGGCGGCAGGCAAACAGATCTCCACCCTATGCATCATTAAATCTCCTATTGTTGCCCTTCTGTATAGTTTTCAGTATATACTACTTCTTACTTACTCTTTGCATGTTTGGACACTTAATTTGAGTCTCACTAAAATGTTCCTTCTTTTCCAGCATGAACCGGGCGATGAAATCCAAAGAAAGGAAGGCAATGCAGGCGTGTCGCGATCATAAAGTGCTCCAGGTAATTCTTGGCTTGTTATTTTTCATTCACCAGAAGTAAGTATAGATTGGACCAGACTGGAACCGATTCAATTATTGTGAGTGTTCGCATATCTCGTGCACCCATCCGGCATGCTCGTGCCTCTCCGTATCAACAATTTTCATAATTTAATCATAGCCCGCGGTAAATATGACGTTACATTTCAATATATCCAGTTGATATTTATAAAAATCACGCCTTTGTGTATTTTATTTCGATTTAATTCCGAGGAGATTGTTTGGGCGGGCAGGTCCGTTTCCAGATTAAGGCATGGTCGATATGAGCAGTGCAGAATACCCTCCAGTACGATTTTGACGTTGCACCGCACTGAAGAAAAAGCAGTAATCGATGCCTTTTCTATGCTAATCAATTAACAGTCTATTGCCTAGACAAAACATACGATGCGGTGGGTTAACTGACTTGAACCATTTATTTTATTTGACTTGCCTATCTTAAGTTTATTTTGAAAAGAGTAGATGTAATCTTCCAAGAAATGCACAGGAGTTGATAAAAAAGTAAGGGCAAGTGCATTCAACTTGTTCCTAACAAATGTTTTGCTGGATTCTATGTCCTATTGAGCAAGTAGCTGAATTGCAAAAGGCACCATACACGGTTTTCTATACCCTAAGACGTTTGGAATCATCAATAATAATGTCTTGTAGAAAGTGAAAAATTATGATTCGATTTTAGAAGCTCTCGACCTTCGGGAATCTACTTCAGAATTCCTATAGGTATCTGTCTAAGAATAGGACTCAAAGAATTCACGTTCACGTTATATTATTTAAGTTGAGGACTCTTCTTCGTTTTTACGATACAGCTAAAGTTCAAGGAATGTCATATGATTTTGAGTCCTACCATAGGTAAATAAATTCATCTAGAAATCACGAAAACTATAGGTAAAAAGGTGCCGATGTATACTCCACTTAAACATTTGCGGCTCTGTCCCGTAACAAATATTAATCGAAATTTTACTGTACGGCGTATAAAGATAAACGTTGATGGAATCATATGAACTGACACGCATTGGACACACTAGAACGAAAGAGACTAGAAATTTAGCCAAAAAACCTCGAACGAAACACAACCAATATTACGTCGACGCTCCGGAGTAGCCATATTTTAGCTTGTAATTCGAATTTTAGATATTTACGCCATCTACAGAAAAGATTTGAATAGGACTTGAGAGGATTTTCTACTTTATATATCACCATTTGTTCTACTTCCAAGTGGGTATTTTTGAAATATCTTTTTAGAACAATGTTATTATTATTATTGCAATATTGTGTGAATTAGATTATTGAAAGTACAAAGAAAAGAACAACAAATAGGATTAGGAGGGAGTGTAGGTGAAAGAATGGAACGTTAAGGCACTTCGGCTTTGTTCTCAACAGGCAAAAAGATGATAATTTAAACTAATTACTTTTAGTTAAAAAAATACAGGTATATATATCCTCTCGAAGGTGGTGTAGTAACTAATGAAAAACTCCCTTAGAAAGTAAAGTGTTCCTTTGGGTTACGGGTTTAAATAAAAATTGAATTAACGAAGCCATTGAAGTAGACGGAAGATATGAATTTGATAAAAGACAAAAACTCCGTCCTGATAGATCTGCCTTTTATCTGACGATTTAACTCTTTTATATTCCTATAATACTGTTTCTTATGGCTGCATTTCCCTTGAGCTATCCACGCCAATCCAACAGATGTTCAGATGTTAAGATCTAAGATGTTTTTTCAAATTCTGAAATAGGTAGTATTCACTAGAGGCTAGATCCGGACTATAGGGTAGGTGATTTATTTCTTCGAAACCATAGTGTCGCTAAGCAGCCTCTGAAATACGCTCTGTGTGGACGACTGACGAGCGTATTGTCAGGAAGAAGCAACATACCTGCAGTCAGTTTTCCCCGCCTTTTTTCTTCAATTGCTTCCTTTAAACTACAAAGAGTGATAGCGTAAGATGCTGCATTTATGGGTTCGCCTGTTTTTGTGTACTATATCTATAAAATTACCTTCGAGTTCCCAAACACTGTGGCCATGATTTTTCCAGTCGACGGAGTGACTTTGAATTTCTTCGGATGATCAGATCCATTTTTATGCCATTGCATTAACTCCTGTTTACTCTCAGGGTCATAGTGATGAACCCAAGTCATTCATTCGAAAATACTCGATGGAGCTTCACCACAGAGCTGTAAAAACTCTCTACAGTACTCGACTCACATACAAGGTTGTTGCTCTTCCATAGAAGGAAGGAATATCGAACGATATGTTATTTTCTAATCTAAATGGACCCGTTATGATCAGGATTACTTTGAAAAAAAAAAAAAACCATTTTTCACTTGTATTTCATAATAATAAATCTTTAAAATATAAGTGTTGAATATAAGCTGGAATTCGACCTGCCAATACTATCTGACAAAACGCTGGAATGAGGCCCGCGTTCAAATCCCATCGGCTTTTATAAATGGTCTATGTCTTTTGCTGACAACCACCATTAAAATCTGTTGCATTAATTGAATGGATCGGAATCCACATTAATCGTTGGATCCAATTACAATATTTTTGTCAAGAGGCGAATTAGTTTCCTCATTTGCTTTTATAACTCTTAATGGAGCAATGAAACCAGCGATTATTATTATTTTAGTTAACTATGATACAAATAAAAAATAATAATAAAAGTATATTTATAACAAGAAATCATGGATATGAAAACATCATTGCTCTACAATAATAGAAGAATCTGAATTTTATCGGACGTTCACATGTCCTTTAACTTTCGTCTCCTGAAGCTATTAAAGGGCTAATCTGTAATCGCATCTGGATGTTATGCTTGGGGAACAAGAAAGATCTAAGATTAAAGGGAATATGTGTATACAAATAAGCTGATACATTAGCTAAGAGGCAACCTTGCCCTTTCAATTACCTGAACTCTTCTCCTATAATACAATCAAGCACTGAGGAGAATGGTACTAATTTGGTGGGCTATTACCTCTACATCACAACTATATCATGCAGGCTTTGCCTTCGATAAGGCTAAGACAAAAATATAGAACCCAAGGTTTGCATGGGGCCTATTCTTGCTACTGATGATTTTCCTTCTCCTGTACTTTTAATTCGACGAAAGCTTCAGAATTAATAGGAATAAGGATTAAGATAAAGAAAATTACTTTGTTTTCCTGGCAGTTTCATTTCTGATGATATTTAGGCAGAAAAGTACCTACTGACCAAATATTTGCTCCCAAACAGAACATTCATTGAGTGTTCATAAAAAAGTCCTACGGTGGACAAGTAGCCCAGCATAAAATGAAAACTCAAGACTCAATCATATTGAGTAATCCATTCTGTGCACACGTTTCTGTGTATACCTCCAACTGAGACTGTTGTGTTTGGTCTCCGTTTGTTTGTTGTCATTTCTTCAAAATAAACCAAAACTGCCGGAAGAATAAATATAGAGTCATGCCAAGCCAAAGCCATGCCTCTTCTTTGCAAAGGTTTCTAATCTCAGCCCCAACAGCGCTATTATATTCTGCCTAAAGTGCTGATGTCGCTGTTTTCATTGACCAACATAGCAACTGAAAATACAGTGGATGGAAACTGGAATGGTTGGTTAGTGTCTCACGAGGCCACTGGACGACTTCGGTCTTGCAATAATTATTATTGATGCTGGAGGCACTTTGAGATGCTAATCATCGGTCTAGCGTGTGAAGGTGCTGATGGATTAATGAAAGATGAAATTTTAATTGACAGTTTCTAACGTGTTCAAAAGTTCCGGAAAATATGAGATCATTACCCAGAAACTTTTGAAAAATAATCTGTAAAAGAAAATTAAGAATACGATTAACCTAGTCATTGATAATTTATTGAAAATGGAAATTCTTTGAGGAAGATGACTCCAGTAGAAAGTTTTACATAAGAAAAGGTATTTTGTATGGGGAGGGCATAATATACCATTTACTTTAGATATCCGGGAGTAGGAGATTTATTTTGCGCTAAAATTAAAGACCAATTGGGGAGTTAAGTTTCCTTGGTGCTGGGTTGATTTCATTCTGTTTCCCTTAATTTATTTGACGGCGTGAAAATTAATGTAGTTATCGTTCGAGAAATATCGAAATAGACCGCTATCTTCAGATCCTTTTTCGTCTCTCTAACAAGATTCGTCTTAGCTAGTCAGAGTACCCCTAATCAAGTCCTTTACGTTGACGTTTCTTGTTATTTCAAGCATTTATTTATAGATTTAACTATCCCATTCTACCTATGGGTAGCATTTTCCGAGATGCATACATTAAGTTTTTGCACATATTCCATCGCTAAAAATGAATTCACCTCCGTCCGATCCATGCACCTGACTACTGCTTATTGCCGAACGTTGTCCAATACAATGAAAATTTTAACGCCTCGTACCTTCTTTAAACAGTCGAGCACACAAACCAAGGTTAGCGTTTCTGTCTGTTAAGCCGTGGTATATCTCCTCAGGCTAAAATAACCTCAAAGAATTGTCACGTGAAACCTTTCGGTTATCTTGATTACTTTGATCAGAGGAGAGCCTTTGGCATCATGAGTTTCCTGATCTTTCAGCTTTTTCTTTTTCGCCTTATAGTCTTCCCACATCTGCGGTTCATTATTCCTCATGGCGTGATTAGAGGATCTTCTCACCGCTTCCTTTAGGATCCTGATCGTCCACTGACATAAGGGGGTATATCTTACAAATTGCGGTACTCATAGGTTATATCCTCCAGCTGTGGCTCCGCATTTCTTATGCTCTTATCTTTTCCTTCAGATTCCTCTCTAAAACCTCGGTGTACTTCGTCACTCCCATTCTCCGAGGAATTCTTACCAGTCCCTTTTACTTTCTCTTTTTGGTTCTATATTCCACCACAAATTGAATGGCTCTGCGATCAGACCTCTTTGTCTGATCCATCACCCTCCTGTCTACTAGTCTTACTACCGTCTTACTATCACACTTCAGTCACCTACTTTCGTCCCATATCGATGAAGGTTGTCTTCGTTCCCGTGTTTATAATGTGCAAGCTTTTTCAATCACAATTTCAAATAAAGCCTTTCCTCTAGGATTGTCATAAGTACTACCCCGCACTTTGGTATTGCTGGACTTTTTTAAGGCTTTGGATTGCGTAAATCATTATGTTTATGTCTTGTTTGACAATTACCCAATTTTTTGTCCGACCAGTGTCGACATGCCAAAATTGATGATACACTCTCTGCTCTACTAGTTTTATCACGCAGGGTACCTAAGGATCTATAATGGATTTATTGCTTACAAGGGCTTGCCGATAGTAGTCCTCGAGCAAACCAATAAGGTCGACTCAAGTATATCAGATCGTCATTAACATACAGGTGGACACCCGCACCTGGTTTTCTCGAGGAATTCATTGCTCGCATGAATTCGGATTTAAAAAGAATTTGTTCTTGGTCGTTATAGAATGGTTTTCAACTAAATCCCAAAAAGTGTCAGTTCATTGGTTTCGAAAATAGCACTTTAAGGAACCTCGCTATACCCGCCAATAATTTTAACACTTTGAATGCCGAGCCTTACCTAATGAGAGAGTCTATCAAGTGTATTAGATATTTCCATAGTGTTATTTCAGCAAAACCTTCCATGAATCGTATATGACTCACGCGACGTTCAACGTATTAAATAGCTTTTCAATACATATATATGCCGAATAAGAATTCTTCTACTTACGCCGATGCCCGAACTGGTTGAGACGCATGACCGCAGATTTTCTCCTTAGTGGGCGTGGGTACTAGTGTTTGAGGCAATTATACTGATGATGTGGTCAGTAAAAATTTCACGTCAGAAATCGCTGCTCATTTGCAACATTTGTCAGGTTAAAATTTCCCAACCTACTTGCCTTAAAATTACTCTCCGCCTATATGTTCTTCTTTCTACTTTTCTCCTCAGTCAGGTCAGTTATCGTTTTCTTTTGTAATCATGTATAATCTACTTTCATTTATGAATTTGTGCAAAGACAGTATACATCTTATTATTATTAATTTACGTAAATTGCAGGCGCGGTTCGCCCGACAGGAAACCCTTCTACACATAATGCAACAAGAGAATAAAATTCTTCAACAGCGGGTACGACAGTATGAGCATTGCCTTGACGATGTTATGAGGAAAGTCGTCGATGCAATAGTTGCCGAGGATAGTTTACGGGAAGAAGTTGCTTTGCTGAAAGGTAGGGTTCGTGATCTGGAAGCACAAAATGCAGCATTAACTGCTAGTCCGGCTAAGGGCAAAGATGAAGGTTACTGCACAATGAGCAGTGGTCAGCCTCAACCTTCGAATAGTCATTTAGAAGATTTGCCTGAAGAACCCGAACAGTGGTTAATGTCGGCTGAACCATGTTCAGCTGAAATGGAAGACTGGAGTATGTCGCAAGAGGAGTTAGGAATTATTGCCTTAGATGATGAGTCCAATGAACATGAAAACGACTGGATATGGAACTCAAGCGGGTATTTAAACTCAACGATGATAGACACGCAGTCTGACGGGATCTCACAGCTTCTGCAGGAAACGGTAAGCAACTATGAGTATTATTACAATAGAAATTGTAGTTTATGACCTCCGCCTTTTTTTAGATTGTGTACTCAGAAGATGAAGAACTGACGTGTATAGATTTTACAAAAGACTTTTACAAACTTGTTAATATTCCATCCGGAAGCACCAGAAGCCTTTATTCGCACATGGAAGCTGAGACTGACGATGAGGATGACACCCCCTCCGAATGTGAAAGAATGCGCGCTGCAGGTAAATCTAGCCCGACTCCTAGTGAAGCGGGTCGAGCTCAAGTCACAAGTTGTTCGTCAAGTGAGTCGGACGAACAGGTGAAGACTGTAAACTCGATTGCTGAAGAATCTAGCACCATTGTGAAAACAACCCACCGTAAGGATATGAAAATGGGTGTGGAAATCTCTGATACAAATTCTTCTTGGAAGAGAAGTAGCGGGTGGAAGAAGATAAATGCTCAGCCTATAAATGTAGGCTGGACAATTTTTTTTTCTCCAGTGCGATTTAATGTTTTGATTTTTTCTGTTTTAGGACACAAGGCCTGAGGTGCACAAACAAACGCGACAAAGAGAATCAAAGATTCCACCGCCAGTTCCCGTACGTCGTTCCTACGCGAGTTAATTCCTCGTATTAGTTTCATCCTTTGTAATTTAGGTTCTCGAATGATTGCATTACAATCACTCACTTATTCTTATATATTTAATCATATAAAAAAAGACTTAATTGTGATATTAAACAGCAAAAGCATTTTAAGAGAGATAATCACTGCCCAAATTCAAACATGTACAGTGGAGGCGCAGACCCAAGCATATCTCGGACATATTCGATATGTGCTCCATCTGTTTACCATTAGCGATGCTATATATGTGAATACATTCAGTGTGAACCACTGAATCTAGTGTATACATAAACCCCAGACAATACAAGAACCACACTTTGTAAACGTGGTGGAAAATTCGAGACGAGAATTTCAGCTTTTCTAGCTCCCCTTTAGTTCGTTTTTTTTGTGTATAAATTATTACGGAAAATATTTATCTTACAATTTATTGTATTCATAGTATTTATATGGAGACTCAAAGGTATCGATTACACACTGATGGATGATATATATTTTGTTATTTACTGCTAAGTTTATATTATAAAAAAAGTACTTTCATGTAGTGATTCCTAACGCAAGGAAAATATTTCCTTTCACATAGACTCAAAATATAAATTTACGCTAGATTTAAGATTTAATTGTAATAATTGAGATCAAGTTCTGTCAAAATGATTCAAAATTCACACTATGTGTAATATTTCTATAGTTTCTCATGCTTGGTGTCTTGTTTCCGAACGATTCAGATGACTATAGGCGAATGTTTGTAGTTCTAATGGCGATTGTTATTAACAGGACATTTCTAGTAATCATGTTTGGTCTAAGAACGTATTAGAATTGTTTGGCTTGTTGTTAGTACAATTTATATTACCTTGTCTTGAAGCACATATGTTACAGAACTGCACAAACTAAACTGAATTAAAAATGTAAAAAGAGATGAGTCTTTCCAAAAATATATTAAAAATTAAATTTTGTTTGGAAAATTAAACAAAAAGGATTAATCACCTTATGCGACCCCTTACTTACTGAGATCTGAGGAAATGTTGTTATTAACATTTCATAAAAATATCGATATTAATTTTTTTTTCACTGCTATTTAAAAAAAAAAGAAAGATTATTTTTTATATGGTTCTTAAATTGAGCGATTAGTAAACAGAAGCAGTAGCTCATTCATTCACAAGTGAATTTCTCTAAATCTCTTAACCAAAAGATTCCTCATGATCCTTAAAATTATTTAAAGCCAAAAATGGATAAATTTATTTGACTTTGATTACTTTACACAGGGGACCGGAATTAGACTTGAAAAAGTTTCCGCCAAAGAAAGTGCTACATGAAGTTTTGATGAATTTAATCTAATAATCAGGCCATTTAGTTTCCTCCAATTCTCAGAAGAGGTAACTTCTTACAGACTGAGATGTTAACGAGGAAATAACGAACACCTTCCCCACCTTCTCTCCTTTTGAGGGAAGTAAAATGCGCACCTTTTGAAAAATTCCAGGCAATTTCAACCAAATTTCATGTAAATGTTTATTGAACTTTCGTTTTGGCTAGTTTTTTTTTTGCATATCTGAACGCAATGATGTCATATTAATATTTTTTCTAGAATCCTTATCCATGGCAAACAAAAAATATATCACTGGGATGACTGAAGTAAAGCCCGGACAAGTGCGAGTTGAACTCGCGTGAAGAGGGTTCCGTACGGTGAATATGTTATCCACCATGTTTTTTTTTAAATCTGACCCAAATTTGTTTGTGGTAACTAAAAGAAGTATGTATGGTATCGAATTGTGGAGGAAAATTGCTGAATATATTGTCTATTGTTGAATTTTGTCTTGTCGTATATTCTTGAGTATGTGGACTAAGACCAAGAATAGAAAGTATTCTGATATTTCATTTTTTGATTTGTTACGCACAATATTGAGAGATTTATCATGTTATTTTAAGACCATATACTTCTTATAGGTTTTCCTGTAATCTACAAATAAAAATCTATTTTCAGTATTTGTTTTCAAAATTTTGGGCTCAGTCGTTTCGTAGATAAGGGGGAGGGGGGGGGATGGTCAATTTTCATCTACTTTCTTAAATAACTTTAAAACTATTTATTTTAAAATTATAAAAAAATATATTTGAGACAATATAAAAAATACATTTCATTTGATATGCCACACAGTACAGTCTGCAAAACTTTTTTTTTT
>QYTT01088726.1:0-20698 GCA_006980735.1 Dasypogon diadema | reverse complement strand
ATGAAGTTTTGATGAATTTAATCTAATAATCAGGCCATTTAGTTTCCTCCAATTCTCAGAAGAGGTAACTTCTTACAGACTGAGATGTTAACGAGGAAATAACGAACACCTTCCCCACCTTCTCTCCTTTTGAGGGAAGTAAAATGCGCACCTTTTGAAAAATTCCAGGCAATTTCAACCAAATTTCATGGAAATGTTTATTGAACTTTCGTTTTGGCTAGTTTGTTTTTGCATGTCTGAACGCGATGATGTCATATTAATATTTTTTCTAGAATCCTTATCCATGGCAAACAAAAAATATATCACTGGGATGACTGAAGTAAAGCCCGGACAAGTGCGAGTTGAACTCGCGTGAAGAGGGTTCCGTACGGTGAATATGTTATCTACCATGTTTTTTTTAAATCTGACCCAAATTTGTTTGTGGTAACTAAAAGAAGTATGTATGGTACCGGATTGTTGAGGAAAATTGCTGAATATATTTTCTATTGTTGAATTTTGTCTTGCCGTATATTCTTGAATATGTGGACTAAGACCAAGGATAGAAAGTATTCTGATATTTCATTTTATTTATTTTAAAATTATAAAAAAATATATTTGAGACAATATAAAAAATACATTTCATTTGATATGCCACACAGTACAGTCTGCAAAACTTTTTTTTTTAATTTTCTAATTTGCCCCCCAAAAGTGACCCCCATATTCAAAATTTATTTATTTACGTTACATGTCCGTGTTTGGGTCACAGAAGTTCATATGTGTACCAAATTTCAACTTAATCGGTGCAGTAGATTCGGAGCAAATTGGCTGTGACCGCCGGACAGACAGACAGACACACGCGTAATCCTATAAGGGTTCGTTTTTTCATTAGTGAACTTTGTGTGCCCCAGTCAGCTGGGTTGTCTTCTAGTCTACTTGCCGTATTTCGGAGACTCGTCTGCTGACAAAATTTACCCATTTCCTTGGTTCAACTTGAATTCAAGTTGAAGCTATTATTGGATCTGTCCAAGCATATAGCACACGTAGAATCGAGTCTTTCCTGAACTCTTTTTAGAATTTTCGCTTTCGGCAACAATCCACAAACTAATTGCATCTATAATGACTTTAGCAAGGCCTTTTATAAGTTTTCGCACCCGGTCATTTTGCTCAAATTACAGAAGCTTGGTTTCCCAACTTTATTCCTGAGATGGATTCAGTCATAATTGTCTGATAGATTATATCAGGTGCTTTTTCGTGGCTTGCGGTCCTGAACCATAAGGGCCACGTCGGGCGTGCCACAAGGTAGTCATCTTGGCCCTCTTATTTTTGTGCTCTCCATTCATGAGATCGTGCATCTCTTGAAGCATTCTAATGAGTTCAGGTCGTTCCTTAGGAAGTGTAATACTATCAATTATAATTACACATTTGCTGCGAATAGCATTCCTCATGCACAATCGATTGTTGACCTTGGCGTGAGACTTGATTCAAAGCTTGACCTTGTTTTTCACATAAATTATGTGGTTTGTAGGGGTAACTCCATGCTTGGTTTTGTCAAACGCTGGTCCAGGGAATTCTCTGATCGTCATGTTGCTCTGACTTTATACTATTCGTTCGTCAAACCTCTGCTTGTATATGCATCTCAGGTGTGGAATCCTTTCTATGCCGTGCACGTTGACCGTATAGAGTCGGTTCAGCGCCGGTTCATTAGATTCACGCTTAGAGATTTGCCTTGAGGCGACCCCGTAATCCTCCCATCTTATCGTGAACGGTTTAATTTTATTGGCATGATTTCTTTGGAATAGCGTCGCAATATCGGCAATGTAGTTTTTATCCATCAGCTCTTGAATACCATCATTGATTCTGCGGAGCTCCAGGGTAGGGTGTCCTTAATGGCTAATGATCGTTGCTTGAGGGCTGTCCCCCTTCTTCAGATTAACTCTCGAACTAACCATGGTAGGCATGAGCCTATTAACCGCATGTGTATAGATCAGATCAAAGTGCTTCGCAACGCAGTTAACTTTTATACACATGCGGTTAGTGTATAAAAGTTAACTGCGTTGCGAAGCACTTTGATCTGAGTGTGTCTAAGGGTCTGCTTAAGTTTTGTCTTCATGTGGTTCTGTGTACTTTTCGGTTGGGTATGGCTTCTTGACATTTCCTGATATGATATATTTTTGTGTTCTTTTACTGGTCCCGGTGTCGGTTGCTTGTTCTGTTAATTGTTATTATTTGTCCTTTCGTGCTTGTCGGAGAGCCCAATCTTAATGTGTGAACGCTTAGTGCGGAGATAGGTAAATATTTCTTGGCTTCAAACTAAGAAGTGCTCCTCCTGGGCTAGAATGAAAACCCCTTATTATTATTAAAGAAGCCAATTCGAAAGAACTTCCCTTTCAAATTATCGAAATGTATACATCAAGCTTCATGTCAACGAAAATATTGAGGAAAGAAAGTGTGAAAGATGCAGGCCAGGACTACTGACGGTATTAATGAAAATTATGAATATTTTTGCAAATAACTAAAAAATTTTACTGTATTTTCACAGATAAGTATCTTCGTTATAAAACTTAGCTTTAACTCCTAATTTTTTTCGCCGAAAATATTTGAAAAACATTTTTATACCATTTTTGGAATCACGGTTACTAATATTATTTTCTAGCAATCAATTTTTCGTATTTAAAAACAGAAAAACGATTTTTCTCAAAATTGTAGCAAGTGCTACTTATTAATTTTGGTTTATTTTTTATCTTTTTAAAACCTTGTGAACATTTTCTCATTGTAATCCTTGCAATGTGAATTATTGTGCAAAGGTTTTCCATATGCTCTAGTCAAAAATATTTTTATTATACAAAATGACAAAAGACTATATTTCTTATGGAGTGCAGTAGTCCCGATCGAGAAAAAAAACAGTTCGTTTGTAATTGCATTATTTCGTCTCATATTTAATAAAAGAATTTGCACGCAGTCAAGGCAAGTCAACATTGGTAAGAAGACGAGATTATGTCCTGAGAAACAAATCACACAAATAAAATGAAAACACTTAAAAAATAACTAAAAGCAATATTACATATAATTAAAAGTAAAGAAGAAAAAGAATGTTTTTTTTTGAAGACGATAGCACTGTCTTCCAAAAACTTGAATCTAAATTAATAGACCACTAAGCAAAATAATAAATTTACTAAAGGAACATTTCTAGATCGTAGGTTGATTCAGATATCCTCACGGAGTCTTTTTTACGATTGGAATAAAAGAACAGATTTTGTAAAAAGTGGAAAATTTCATTGGGATACAGTTTTTTTTTATATAAAATATTTATTAGTGGTAGAAGTAAACTACAAAATAAACTTCGAAGCAGAAGCGATACTTCCTCATCCATTTATTGGGTGATTGCTTATTGTAGCAATCAATACTTATTGAAAGTGTTTAACTGAATCAGTCGATAAGTCCTTGAAACATTTATTTATGTATTTTTTTACTATAGCCAGTACAAAATGTTTAATAGAAATGGTATAATTTTTCTAGAGAAAAAATTAAAATAAAACACTATAAAGGAATTATTAGGTTTTTTTTATTAATCACATAAAATAAAATCAAATGAAACCTTTCCCGATCCTCTTCCCAGATTAAAAGCATTCCGCAATTACTCCATAGCGTGCTTAATATCGCTTCCTGTTTTTAATGCCCATATCAATCAAAAATCTTACAGAAACAATATTAGTTATGTTTTTAAGATTTTAGAGGCATTAATAAAAACTATATTTCTTTGTAGTTATTACGTACACTTTTAAGATAGGATATAGAAAAGTTATTTTATTTGTGGTTTTCCGATAGAGTACTCTACGTTAAATATTACAGAAATCTTTGAAAAACTTCTTCATTTACATAGTTATCTACACGTGTAGAAATTGCAGTCAACTGCAAAAAATGTAGTTTTGAACATCGCTCTATTAAACTTTAACAAAGGTCTGAAAAGCGCTAACATCATTATCTTCTTTGACAGCCAGGCGGCGCTTAGGGCACTCTCATCCTGGAGCTTCAGCTAGTCAGGGAGTGTTTTGAAACCCTGCAACGCCTGGCCTCGAACAATAGATTCACATTTTGTTGAGTATCTGGCCATCGAGCCGTAAGGGGGAACGAGGCCGCTGACGAGCTGCCCAAGAAAGGCTCATCTTTTCGACTCCATGGTCCTGAGCCTTTCTGCAGCATTCGTTGGTCGACCACAAAAGCTGTCATTGAGAAATAGGCTACGGGTCTTCAGCAATCCTATTGGGAAAACGTCCTAGGACTGCATCAATCTAAAAAGCTTGTCAGACCCTATGCCTACAAAACTACCGTCTTATGGAAAGCGGATCTGGCAATCATGGGCTAAAGTATCACCTTTATAAAATGGGTCTGTCTAGTCTAGAGGGACGGAATGTCGTCTTTGTTTGGAAGACGAAGGGACCACCATACACATTCTGAATGTCCCGCCTTGTCTTGGCTAAGAAGAAAGATTTTCCTCCGGGAAGTCGTAACTCCCGGTGAGATGAAATCCTCTTCGACAATAGACCTTCTTGTTTTCCTTATGAAAGGAAGGCAGATAGTCTTTTGCAGTAATAGGAGGCTTGGCACAATAGATCTTCTTTAGGTCACATCTTCTGACTTATGGTCAACCTGCCAATAGTTATAGTTAATTAGTTAGTTAGTATAGATGGCGCAGATGTTTTCCTACACTGTCACATTTTACCTATGTACTACCTGATAGCTTTCTTTATATTATCTTGATAATAATTCCATTACAATAATTCATAACTGTTTAGTATATATCATTATAAGAGTATAGAATTTCATATACAATTTCATTTACATTACTTATACACTCATCTTCAACATATTATTATAAAAATATAGTTTTAATTTTACATTTAAATTTCATACAGTCAAATTTTCCTGGTACCAATTTATTACATTTTACGATGCTTTCAAGACGCGCGGATCCAATAACTTTTTTACGTTTTTTAGGGGTTCGCCTTTAATCCTGCATCCCTTCCAATATATCACCAGTGCATTAAAGCAGTGAAAGTGCCATGGTTCAGAGCACTACTAACATCAGAAAATACCTTAAGACAGGCAGTTTCGCAGATGTGGCAGGCACGAAAACCTAGTTCTCAACTCGTCAACAGGTCAAGTAGAGCAGGGTTCGAGTAAAGTTTTCCTTGATACTGGTAAAACTGTTGTTATTTTCCATTTACTGGGAAATACGGAATACATAAGACAAGTAACTACAATGTAAATATTATGAACATTGATATAAGGAAGTAGCAAATGTATAAAACGTGGCGGTATCTCATATGGGCCAGTTACGTTTGGTTTTATAAAAAAATAAAAAAATGTTTACTTGAGCGCCTAAAACCATAAGTGGAGAAATTTGCCAGCGAATATCAGTGTGAGTTTCGACAAAAAAGATCGACATATCATCAGATCTCAGTCGTGTACAAAAAATGCAGATATATGATAATAACAACTGAGAACTCTGGTGGGCATGGGTTTACCTCGGAACAAAAGATCACATATCTTTCCCGACTCAGTGTAGAAGAATCCACACTGCCATACAAAGAAACCACACTGACTAAGACTAGGTGATTCCTTGTCGTTTTATTTATTTTGGCTTTGGGTCAGATCTTTGTTAATCATCTTTGGAACTATTTACAACAAATTAAAGCAGGTTTTTGGGATACGCAGATGATTTTGATCTTGTAGGCAAAAGGTCTCCTGATGTTCCTAACGAACAGCGGAAAGCTGAAGCCCATTGCATTTAAGTGAAGACCTATCAAACGCAATTGATGACATCGGCAATTAAAATAATAAAAATCAAAATTGAAAAATTGTTTTCAAATATTTAAGTTCCATGAAAGGTACAAATTTTGGAGATGGGAATTGCTTGTGAAGTGCCAGTATTTAAAAAAATTCTGGGGTGTTTCGATTTCGACGATAAGGAAATGTCATCAGATTGGCTGAAACCTAGCCAGTCTAGGCATGGGCACTCAATAAAATTTTTAAAAATTTTTGCCCTTTATTAACTTGTTTTTGTAATTTCAGGCATGATTTTTATATGGGAGCAAAAATAAATTTGCAAAAACCCATGAGGAAATATTCCTAAATTTTCGTATGCTGAAAAATGGAAAGGAGCACTTGTTGGAACTCAACTGTCGAAATCGAAATATTCCGGAATTTTGTTAAATTCCCATCTCTAAAATTTTTGCCTTTCATGGATGATTTTTAAAACAATAATTCTACATCGAAGTTCACTTGATTCCTGCCACTCACTGCAGTAGTTATAGATTCTCTTGAAATCCTCCTGTCTTTATTATATTTGAACTGGTGCCATTTATTTCTCAGCACTTGATTAAAGTTCAACATCTGCCTGCTTAACAGACAGAAGTCTGCTAATAAGTTGCAGGAATAAACGACTTAGTAAACCTGAAGCGCTGTTGGATCACTACGATAGAGTTCGTAACATCTTTTAATTTAACAAGTTGGCAAATTAATCCAGAGAAAATTACCTGTTAAATTTCCTATCCATGGAATTATGCTGAAGTCATTGAAACCTAATGAGATCCAAGGTAACAGACTGCATTCATTTCTTCCTTGACTCCTTGCATTAATTAATTTCTATTCTACCCTACATCGTGTCCTTCACCATTGTAACAAGTCAGGTCGTATCGAGTTCAAGGTTCAGGTACAAATTAACAGGTAAAACCGCCTGTGGCGTTCAGTTGCTAATAAAACTGTCGCCATGAACTCAATCTAAACACGCAACTTTCAACACGTTCAACGACGTATTCCTGATGCGATGCCACTTGGATATTTTGGAGCTCTGTATGATGACTTAATAAATTTTAAACCGTCGTCGTCGTTAGTGCCCGAAATGGAGTTGCCTTCACACTTTAATTAAGTACAAGTGGTTAACATGGGCGTGTACTAATAGTGTTGTCGTAATTAACGTTGTTGGGGCACTATATATGTTTTTTTATAGTCAACTAGGGACTCAATGCTTCTGGGCAAACATGACAATATTTGCATTTTCAACAGAGCGGAAATTATCACTGAGCCCAACATAATTTCACGCGTACCATTGAGGATTGCTTGATGACAAAATCAACATTTTTCCCATTATAATGTTACTAACCAAATCAAAACTATAAATCTTTGTAATGTGCTAAGTTATGCCAGTCATCGGTTGCCTAGTCACTAATACAGTTCCCTTCAATCCACTCCGATTTTTCACAAAGGCTACATCAAGAATACTTTTGAGTTCCACGACAAAAGCTACCAATCTTATCTTCTCTTTATGAGTGATCTACTATCTTCTCAACCCTTAGAAAATACTTTTCTACTTGTGGTCACTATACACAGTTCTAATGGAAAGAAAAATGGAGGTGAGAAGAAAAATAGAATTATGAAGTCGAGGCTGAAGGTGTTAAAGATGTCGACAGACATTTTGCCTAAACAATGGCAGATTTAGTCAAGAGGGAATATAGAAGATGCTGGATCCTGGATCGTGAAGGATCCTGGAAACTTCGTTTTTCTGCTAAGTCTTGTCTCGAGGACGGAGGGTGGAGGCGGATCGATGTGCGAGTATCATCTCTAGGTATTTATCTAGAAGGAATTAGATCTAAGATCTTGTTGGAACAATGCCCAATAGATTAGTGTTAAAAAAACGCAAGACAAACGACTTTGTATCGGTGATCTGGAGAAACCCTTTCAGATATGAATTTCATTAATAATTTAATTTTGTAATTTGTCTAAAGTGGACATTGAGCACGTTCTGATTTTGCTGAAATAAACGAATATTATTTAAATGTGGATCTAATATAAGATTTATAGGTGAACACAAGTTCAGACGGAATAGAGAATCTCTAGCATCATTGCAGAAGGCTTAGGAACTTCATCTTGTTCTTTATATTTGCAGAAATGTGATCCGTTCAACTAAGATTATTAAACTCCAAGATGTTTAGATTAGGATAGTTTAAAATGCTAATTAAATTGAAGATCTTACGAGAGAAATCAGGGAATTTTAGGTTTTCTATGCTTTAAATTCGACCCTCATTCTGTCCTAGTTAATACGGTAATTGGCATTTAGAAGCTCCCTCGTGACAAAGGCATTTTAAAAAGTAATTCTCACACGAAAGCTTTTATGCTAATTGCGGCAGTCATTGTGTTAATGAAAAGTGGAAAGAGAGATAATACACAGCCTTGAATTCAATGTAATACGAATAGAACGATCACAAGAACACACCTCTAATACAAGTGAGAAGAGAATGGAAGTTTGGCTAAAAGGGTAGAGCACTAGACATTGTCAAGAGCCTTCGAGGTACACAGCACAACTACCCCCGACACAACAAAGTTGTGCAGACAATTATTCCAATTTTAATTGAGGAATGCCATGAAATCGCCAGTTGGTCCAGCATCCAGCACGGAATTAAATAATTTGGCTTGAGGTAGGTTAAATGCAGACTTCCGCTAAAAAACGACATAAAATCGCCGGTTGAACGTACGAATCGGATGCAATATTGGAGTCCATGATATAGATCGATGTCTCGACGTATTTTGGGATTTATTTACCCAAGTTATGCACAAGTTTGCCCAAGTATAATTTAATTTAATTCAAATTCAAAATGTTTGAAGTCAACGGAAATGGTTCAAAGGCAAGGAAATTGGATGCCATACAAATTGAAGCCAAAATACATAAGGAAGGAAGAAGGAAGGGTTTTTTACTTCGTATCGTCACTGGCGATGAAAAATGGATACATTACAATAATCTCAAGCGCAGAAAATAATGGTGCAAGCCTGACCAACCATCAAGGCATCAACATCAACAGCAAAGCCAAATATCCATCGTTCCGTAATGCTCTGTATTTGGTGAGATCAGTCAGAAATCAGAAGGGTGTGGTCTGTTATGACCTGGAAAAACCTGATGAAACCATTATTGGGGGCAGTTACTGACAACAACTAGAACAGCTGAGCCGAGAATTGAAAGAAATACATCCAGATTACGCCAAAAGACAGTCGTTTTCCAGCCACTCTGATCAAGGAAACTCTAGAGTATTCACCAGACATTGTTCCTTCTAATTTCTATTTGTTCCGATCCATGCAGAACCACCTTTCTGACCAGCATTTCAATTCTTTTAAAGATTCAAAAAATGGCTCGATTCATGGATAACCTCAAAAGACGAGTCATTCTTCCGCCAAGGAATCCAACTTTTACTAGAAATGTGGAAAAAGGTTGTAGCTAACGATAGTAGTATGTTTTGGAGGGTTCTACGCTCACCCAAATTTCCAAAGCTCCCGTCGCCGTTTTAAGCTTTCCCCCAAACTTCCGGCGAAGTTTTCCACTGAAGCTTCGCAGAAGGTTTCAGCCTAAACTTTGGTGGCGCTATCTAGAATCTAGGAAGCATCTAAAAGTATCCAACACATTTATCTCCTACGAACCTTTCAACTTTTACGGTATGCAAAGTTCAATGCTGGTTAAATACACCTCATGCATCTTTACCGTTAATGCACAGTTAGAGGAAAGATGAATATGTTCTGCCTCAACATCTTCAGAGCCAGTGGAATAGTGAAAAGAAAATATGTATCTAAAACCTAAGTGTTGAAGACCAGCGAAGTTCAAGCAACTTTTATCATCCGCCTTGCAACTCTGAGTCAACGTCGTGAGACATGATAAGGAGTTAAAAATAAGTTTGCTCTATATTTAGAAGTTAGAATAGTTTAAATGTTGATATGCTGATAATTAAGATGTTGAAATGAATTCGAAGATCAAGTCTATGAACTCAATTAATTAATTTAAACAGATGATAGAGAGCTTGTAACGGTATCAGTGCGCCAAGTTCAAGTTTACCATAAAAATTAGTTAGAAGTTAGAGGTCAGAGTAATAAGTGATTAAAGCTTGCAGTTAAATTCAGTTAATGAGTATGGGGTTAAAACCATAACATATCCTAATTGAACTAGTTTTTGCATCGTCGTTGGTGTGACATGTGACCATACATTATCTTGCAACAGGATAAACCCATGCCTGCTGCTTTCTCCTTAATTTATCATGCACTATTTCAATTTTCGCACAAATAGTTGTTTGGCCAGATGGGAGGAGTAATGCACAATACCCTCATTAGTCCACCATACAGTCACCATGACCTCATGGACACAGAGACCCTTCGATGCCTGCCCAATAGTTTGATCAGCATTCAGCCACTTCCCTGTTCTTTTTCGGTTATCGTTATCAAATTTTCATCACAGGGGCCAATTCAATGAAAAAATGGGTTCTTCTTTTGCTCACCTCTTCCACACCAGTCTTGAGGGCTTCATCACTAGTAGCCATTGGGGGTTTTCCGTTAGGCTTATCTTTGAGCCCGTAGTCCTTAGTATTGAATTTAGCGAATCAATGGCGAATTCCCGAGAAAATTTCTGTTGAGTACTTGAATTACAAATCAGATGTTTCATGCATTGACAATTTTCTAGAGTAGATACGACTACTTCAGTTCTATTCTACTGTAAATAGATAAATTGCCTTGTTACCAAATCCTCGAAGAAAGCATGAAGTGCCTTCCTCTTCCACGATAATGCCCGATCATATCCTGAAAAAAAAACACTTTCATAAATTTTCTTGATATTGTGCCCTTTTTCCACTCATTACAATAATTATCTGTCGAACTTTTCGGACTCCCGCTCTTCAGAATTGTATACTCTATCCGAATACTGTAAAAATTCCATAGAAAATAGTGTTTTAAAATAAGGAAGTGAAAATATAATAAACATCGTATCCAGGTGTAATATTAGTAAATTTAAAAGGCTCATGCCATGTCTCAGTATACCTTCCGTGGTGTCTTATTCACTGAAAAAAAAATAAATAAATAAAACAAAGTCGGGATTTTTTTTTTTAATTTCTATTAGCTTAGATTACCGTTATAATATAAGTAGGAAAATCGCTTAAATTTCGGTGAAAAGTGAGCTAAAACTCAGCAGTGAAACAAATGCAGGCAATTTTCAGTCCTCATCGGAGATACTGTCCACATCTTCCTCACGATTGTGGTAAGGATAAGTTAGACACAGAAAAAGGCATAAGCTCAAAATCTGTGGAAATTTGAATTAGAGACGTATCCCCACTCTATTCGTAAACCAGCGAAACTCACCTCAACAACTGCAGTCGCAATTACTGTCAGCTTCATCAGAAATACATTTGATTCTACGTAGGCCGTAGCCTTATTGACACAATTTTCTTTGTATACAAAACTCTCAGGACACGGAGTTAGTTCTAGTTCACAACATGATTCTGGAATTTCCTTCCAATCCCTCCATGAAAATATTCCACAGCATTGTAACTTGGCATTTAAAATTTGAACATGATATTAGCACAACTATGGCAATTTCTGACCACCTCAACTTACTTCCTCTTGGAACAATTTAAAGATGCGACCAATTTCTGAATTATTCTTCTTACTCCAAGTTTCGATGATTCTACTTCGCATAATTTGCATTTCTTTGGGAGCTGAATCCTTAGTGATACTATACAGGATGAGAAACACTACTCCGGTGAATGTTAAAATTGTAGCTAACTTCAAGAAAAAATAGTAAGGATAAGAATACATTTGGAGAAGTGGAATAGTTTCTTACGAGCACAAATATGTACCGGCTCCTGAGCATCAAGAAAATGTGAGCAGATAAAGCCGTGATGAAAATTATTACGCCCGTCACCAAATTAATAATTGCCGCGAAATGGATTATGCTATTTGGTGCTATGAACACAAATACATCAAATCTTAAGTTTTTTATTCCAACAGTGGCGGAAAATATCCCTATTGCCTACAAGAGGAAGGAAAAATGATCAGAAGATAAAAGGTAAAAGCTACCAAAAATATAATAGCTGGAAAAAACGCGATTTAATAAGTTAATCTGTACTGTTATTATTTCAGTACGGATTTAACTATTCAAAAACTTATTCTTCTAATACAAGAACATCGCTCTCATCGCAAGTAGTTCAATAAAAAAACAGTAGCTCTTCTTAAATTTTTAACCACAAGTTACACTTTTGATATTACTACGTGCTCCTCCGCTTTGATTCAAAATAGTAAAAATTAACCCGAGTTCCACAACTTTCCTGAAAAATTAACTCCATCATTGCATTCATGGCTAACGATCATTTCAATTCTTGTTAATCTCTTAAAACTAAATAAAATAAAGCCATCAATAGATGCCTTCTATCGGTCGATAGGAATCATCCTAGAAATCATCTTCTTTAAGACCGCAAATACTCTAAGGATTCGAGGTCTAATATGGTTCGAAAAACCAAAATTAGATTAAGAAGCTCAATAGAAAAATGGAAAGACTTCAGCAGGCAATAGCATCCCCGGCAAAGTAGTTAAATTATCAAGTCATTTCCAAGTCCTATCGAAGTTATAGCCTTTTTAGTGGGTGCAGGTAATGCGGATGTTCCCGGCTGATCGTATCTGTTGATGTACCTGCTTTGTTCGGAGTAATTCCCCTCACCTCTCTTTTTGATGACCCATATACAGCATAAAGTCTGCTAGGATCTTCTAACGTTAAAACTTTAATGTTCATAATAATAAAAAGTATATTCGACATAATAGTTCTCCCTGGAATTTTAAAAATAAAATACGTACTTAAATTTTCAATCGCGTTTTCCTCGAAACGACCTTTTCCGAACTTGTGTTAACGAAAACTCGAACACTAATAATCCGATCGTAAAGACTTTTTATCGAAAATTTTCGTAATCGTAGTGGCTAACGTTAAGCTGTAGCCTTTTTTTATTTTGAAAACTACAATTTTTTACGGCCGCTTGAATGAAGAAAATTTTTTTGAAAAATTGAAGTTTTTTTTAACATGCCACCATTTTGTGAAAAGGTAATTTAAAAAAAACGGCTACGCTTAACGTTAACTATATTTATGTAGATTAAGAAAATATGTATATCATTTTCTTTTCTCAGTCGAACCATACCGGAAGTATCGACACAAACGTTGGGAGAGGAATTTTTTACGGATCGGCACTTTCCTATACATATCCGTCTTAATTTTAATTATTTTTTTAGTAAAAATTTGCACAAATATACTTCAAAGTATCCTTGATGACATATCTTTCCCCCAGTCCTTAAATAGTTCACTAAGTTATAAAAAAAAATCGTAAAAGAGGGCCCTTTTCGGGACCGTCATAGTGGTGTTTCCCCTTAATACGCCTTTCTAACTTTCCTTGAAGAATGTTGGGGCAAATTTAGTTTAGGAAGAGAAAGTTGAAAAATACTGCGAGTTTATCCACAACTTTTGCATGATATTTTACTATGCAGGATCCTAGTGGCTTTATAGGTACAATTCTCGTCAGTAGAATTTCCTCAACGACTGGTACTCAGATAAATCACCGTGCCCTTTGAAGGAATTGAATCAGCACCCACAAAGAAGCGCAAATCTACAGATTTATGCCTTAGCAAATTCGGCTACTGGCTTGGGTAAATGTATGGATGAATTTTAAGCAATCAGTCTTTTCAGGGCCACCCTGTGTGCAAAATAGTGTATAGTTACTGCTTAAAGAGATCGGCACGCTCCTTCTAAATTATTTGATAATCACTACATACAAGTCTATTGGTGTTCTTGCGGACAGTAACTATGTGGCACTCCGTCCGCTCCGTCCTGTATTTAAAAACCGTGGAACGCCAAAGTAAAGAAAAATTTTTGCTTTTTAATTTGAATTTCAACGATTTTCCCGCTAAAGTGCCTTAGTAGCTGGTTCTCTTTAGCTCTGTTCGATATATGACTAGAACAAGTCCTGGTCTGACATTTCCTACACCCAAGCGTTTAATATAGGACCAGAACTTACAGAGAACTTACTCCGGTGCGTTTAATATAAAACCTGGTTTTGGGGAAATGAGACCAGAACTTACGCCCATTTTTTGGTGGAGTAGGACTTTGACAAACGGTGACATTTCCCGATTTTATTGTTATGTGGAGTTTTTGTTAAAAAATTTATGGTTTTTATTCGCTCTGCTAAGTGATTTTAATTTATCTAAGCATTTTTGTGACGTTAAAGCTTAAAAAAGCCAGTGTCAGTGGATATGCCTCTCGTGAAAACAAAGTAATTGTGGGAAATGTGCAAATTTGAAAGTGACCATTTCAGGATTTGAATTTCAAGTAAGTGCTCAATGTGAAAAAACAGCTTGTTACAATTTGGCTAAAATAATAACAAAATAGTTTTGCTTGCTCCAAATACCATTCGTACAGTGCAAGTAAAGAAATAAAAGGTAATTGCCTTAGTTCTACGTTATTAGCAGTGCATCTAGCAGGCAGAAAACTGCATGATTTTTGTCAAGTTGAGCTACTTTTGAAAGTGGCGATTTACACGCCAAAGTCGAATTGTCATCCCAGTTTTAAAGTCCCAGACCGTTTTATATATTTCAAGTCCTGGGCTTAATAATCCGCCATATTTGTAGGGGAAAGAAGTCCTATGTAATCTGCCTAGAACCTATGTCGAACAGAGCCTTTATAAATTGGTTTAGAATCACTAAGAAACATCTTTTCATTTGACCACCTACATAGGTGCCACCGATTTTAAGTTAAAGTTGATAGTGAAGCACTTAGTGAAAAACGGATTTGTGGTTAATAATTTCGTGTCTTAAACTTAAAAATCAAAAATGTTATGGTCCGCATAATAAAAACTCATTTATCTAGGTTTTATTCAAAACATAAATGCTAGCAAGAAATTCGTAATGTGGGGTCTTTAAACAATAGTTATCATAATTGGAATATTTACCATCCACAAAATGCAATAGGAATTTAAAAATCTTCTCATACACTTAGGTGAAAACAAGTCATTAAAATAACTACCAATAACGTCCCTGTGTGCGTGACGTCTTGTTTCAACCGGTTGCAAATGTACTAAAAGAAAATATTTGAATTTCCACTAAATACAAAATAATACCACAATTTTTACCTGAAAAAGAATGCAATTCTTTCGACATTTTAAATCACTTGACAAACCACTTCTACTTCTGAGGTGAAGGAAGACTGTCAAAAAGGTACAGGACACTTAATTCCCTCGCACTTTTACAAACAAGCACATTTCAAATTCAATAATAGCCACTCCTAAATAAAAATTTTTAAACTTTTAATTTAGAATATCTCTGATAAGAAATTGGTTGTCATTGCTATAAAAGTCTATAAATTCCAAGGCTTCTATCTACTGAAAAATAGATTCTTTCATTTTTTGGAAAAATTGACTCCTAAAATTTTATGTGAGCACAAAAAACAGTATCCATTTTATTTCTTAAAATTTTAAAACTATGTTTCTTTCTGTTTTTCAAAAATATTTTTATTAACTTTAGTAGGTAGATATAGGTATTTTTGCAGAATAACTGTAATGCAATGAAATACCCCTCCCACTGTTGTCTTATTCCTGGGGTTGAATTTATTCCAGTATGTTTAAACAATCTGCTCTAACATCTGACGGATCATACAATTTCGAGATTTACCGTGATATGAGATTTACCCTTCTTCGAAGTCTCAGAATCCATTTCATTCCATTTGTATTGTTTTGGACAGCGTTACCTCTAACTCTCTTAACATCAATGCTACTGTACCGCAAGGTTCTGTGTTGTCCCCCATTCTTTTCCTAATATTCATCGACAATATCTTTTCCCTTACGTCGAGCTCAGGTAATTAATAGTCTTAGTTCGATGAATCACAACCCTGTGTCGTTTCGTTGGCTGTTTGTGTCGTTCCGCATTGTGCTGGTAAGTGTGAATCAACACGAAACGATCGCAATGCCTGCCATATCGGTGTCGCTTGCTGCTTGCACCCTTTGCTGCCGTTCGATCGTACTTGTTTGGTCACGATATTTGAGTCGTACTGAAGTCGGATCGTACTGTATATAAACACAGTCAATTTAACTGCATGTATTTAACTGCACCTGCGGTTCCGATAACAACTCCAAATGCAAACTTGTCGGAAAGTGTGCAAACAGCCTAGAGAACAATTTATATAGCAACAACATGCATTTTTGCTGAAAACCTGAACCAAGTGGTGTAAAAAAGGACAAAGAATGAAGGGAAAAGAAAAATTCTGTTCCAGCGGGGAAATTGACAATTTAGTTCGCGAAATTTTGTTGGCATGTGTTTTGTCTTTTTTTTCGTATTTTATCATGTTACCTTTATCTATCCCGCTCGCATTATTCCCTTGAAATGTTTTAATAATATGAATTTGACGAAAGAGGAAATAAAAAGTCTTGGAAAACCCGCATAGAACGATTATATGAGGTAAAATATTCCACAAAATTGTGAACTGATGATATGTCGTATCAGCTGCGCTGTAATTGCAGCTTCCACTCCCGTCTCGCCTATATTTTATCTTGTTTCTCGTAAAGTTTCGTAAATAAGAAATACTTTGAAGAGTAACCAAAAAGGGACAATTAAATCCTTGTTTAACACCTTCACGCCGCCGCTTTGCTAGGAAGAGAGCTTTCTCATGTTGTATTTAGTTTATCATGCGATTTTCTCTTAAGGTTCTCGCGTGACCCACCGGTGGGTCACCCCGGCGTGGTAAATATTAGCAAACTACTTTATTAGTTCTGGGGTTCTGGGTAATTTTATTTCCTGAGTTGACATGAATTTCAATAAAATAACAAGTTTATAAATATTTAAAACTTTATTTCTCCTAGTGCAGTAACAAAAACATATAAGAACTCTTAATGAATTTGATTAGATATCTCTATAAAATAGCATAAATCATTTCAGAGTTCAAATTAGTATTCTACGTTAATTACAAAAGTTTTGGTATAAAATAGAAACATTTGCAATTAAGCCAAGAAAAAAAGAAGAAAACAATAATAATCAACAACAAGTATAAAGATACATGCATGTACTTTTATAAATGATATTTAAATATTTTTAAAGAATGTTAATTTTATCTTTATTCTCTAATACCTGGACCTTCGTTTGTCGTTTCGAATCTTACTGGCCAAGCAGCATGAGAAAATGAAGCCAACGAGCTGTAAAATATAAATAATACATAAATAGGTATTTTCAATAGGATGACTAAAAAAGTGAGAATTTCGTAGAAATCTATAACATTTACAGAAGTTCACAAAAATGAACGCTAAATTGATTTTGAGGATTGATAAGTGCCACGTTGAAAACCTTTAAGAGATACGCAAATATTGTCGTAGAAAATATTGGAAATTTGACTATCTATACTCCCATTTTCATTTCCTCTTGTTTGTTCTGCCTTTCTCCGTAAGGAAGGCAATTGAAAAAAAGCTCCAAGAAATTGTTTTTCATTAAATTTTATGCTTTCGCTTCGACTTTGAACAGATCTAAAACTTTTCTTCTTGGAATAGGATAATATACATTTCATTTGGAAATGTTTCAGATACTTTCCACGTAAACAGAAATATTGTGGGTGTTGTAAAAACATCACTAATTTAGACATAGATTTGTTACAAATAAGAAGAAGGCACTTTACCTGTTTTCTTAGGAAAATATTGTTATTTAGTTTTATAAAGCCGGTAGATATGGAAAGAGGCGGGGCAGGGAAGAGCATTGATTAAAATTAGCAAAACCCCAGGGATATATACTCTTCTTACAAGCCGTGAACCAGAGAAAATAACGCACACAACTACCAGGAGGTGTAGTCCCAAAATCCAGATCAAATTGCATTGATTCTTATGGGAGAACGGAAATTTTTTTAGTTGAAACTGGCGTAGCTCCGCAACTATCCTTCCTACTTAAAAATAGTCTTATAGAAATTTTAAGTCTAACATATCTACTTTCTATTGGTGTAAAAATAATTATAGTATTATTATGCACATTTTTGCATTCGAAATAAACTCTAAAAATTTTTCATGGGCTGTGAGTCGCTTTCTGTTTCGTTTGGACTGAAAATTTGATGTAATTTTGTTCGGCAAGACATATTAAATTTTATATCACTAGAAAGGTAAAGAACCAGGCTTTGATTGCTTAGAAGATAATTTTGCCGTAGAATGCATAGTTTAGGCACACCATCAGGTGATGAATAAAGAGTTTTATCGTGAGGTCCAAGAGAATCAATGTAATTTGACTGAATTCGAGGGACTATACCTTCACATAGAGAATTTCTACTTCATGGCTTGTTAAGTATATATCCCGGGGGTTTTAAAATTAGACTATCCGTTCACGTCCCCTCACACAGAGCATATTTTCTTTTCAATACTTGCATTTCACCGATACTGTTCTGCCCACATAATATGCACGCTGTCCTTCTCAGTCGCATTTGGCAGTCTTTTCAAATGGAAAACACATAAAATATTATTTTTCGAAAATTCTTAAACTCAAGTTTCATCAAGTGGTCTTTCTCAGCTTACTCGGAAATCTTCGCACCGGAACCTTTTATTCGTATCCCTTAGTATAGATTATATTATCTGCTTGTACTTTGGGGCACCCCTTTGCCACTTATACCTTTTAATTGTATGAACTTTAACCCCTTTCCGCAGCACATTTATTTCGATCGCAATGTATGGTCGCGTTCCGGCTTTACATTGTCGAACCTGTTGCATTAATACAAATTGCCCTCCGGAAAGATATATTTTAGAAATGGGACTATTTATTTTGCTGAACAGATATTTTAATTCCTGGTTTTCAGGTACAGCTTTAACATAAATATGGGACCTACGTCTATACTTGAATTTTCTATAACAACGTGACGAGATTCTGAAAGAGTTACAAGACTTATGGTCGATTCAAATCTACTTCTCGAAAAAGTAAGGCATAACGGAAGACTCCAGTGTGGACATAGCAAAAATAGACTACAGTTGCGATCTGAAACCTGACCACCTTAGCATGCACTTTATAGTACTCCCAGGTCCCAACTCCATCGTTACATATTATTTCTTGCTAGCAGTTTGCTGCTCTGGTGGTTTCATCTTCACTCCATGGTGTTAGGTCCGACGCAATAGATTCTGATAATTTGCCATCTAAATTTGTGGAAATTCTATTGCCTAATATTTTCCTTGCTAATATATTATTTTCTACCGAAATAGGCTTTTGAGAAGATACTGCTTAGTTTTCGTGCAATAAATATACATATTACGATATCTCTGCTAACCGGACATCTCCACTAGGCGAGCAAATCGGAAGTCACATTTAGCGCCCGCTTAAGAGAAATTCTGTATATTAATCTTGGATTGGATTATAATACTCAGGGGAAAGGACAAGATGTATTGTATTGTTTACGATAAAAAGAGTTCAGAGAAAGATTTTCAAGCATTTTGAGAACAATGACCGCAGTCATAGAAAGCACACTCTTGGTTAATTTTGACCAAAAAATTCATATGACTACAAAATTCACAATTTTGACCTTAAATAACTTTTCAAAGAGATCACCGATTGAGAAAGGTAAGGTACTGTTAGATAGCCGAACGTGTCCTCTTTCAAGTGAGTCCTTGATCGTTATCCTTTGATATCCTTGTGAGGAGTTATAAGGATTTTTCTTTGCTAAGCTAAATTATATATCCAATAAACTTTAGAACAAAATCTAATAAAGCACGTTGATCTATCTATGAAGAAAGTTTCTAATTTTATCTATTTCCGAGTCATCTGATTATTACTCACCTCAATTACAAATACTCCAAGACCAACATATGCCAAATATTGAGATCCTTTACCAATTTCATTTGAAACAGCTTGTTTGCATCCTATTGTGTAGTAACCAGCAGCACATCCACCTTCTTTAAAGCAACAAGAAGGAGAAATTGCTGTATTTTGATAATCGAAGGGACCATCCTTTCCGCAGCAATGGAACTAAAAATAGGATACGTTACTTGTTCAGTTGCATTTCTTTTACATGAAATTATGTGCGGTTAGAAAAGATACTTTAAATATAGCTTAACCTTCAAGGTCACATCTGAAATTAGAAGCAGGTTAGTATCAAAACGTTAAAACAAATTGTGATTATAAAGTTATATATTAGATCTTGTGATTAGAAACATTCACTGCTATCTGAAACTAGTGCATATTAAATGTGAGTGATAATGGTGTATAATATTCTCACTTGCAATTAAAATTCGTATGAATTTTTCGAATTTCTTATAAAAATGAAGTAAGTGGTTTATATTAAAGAAATAATCACCTGGATCGATCCTTCTGAGGACAAGGTTTCTTAATGTACCGTGTTTTATTACAGAATCTGATTCTACGGAAAAAAGACGTAACTTATATCTAAAACATTTGTTTCAATTCACAACAGATGGCGCTGTAATTGCAAAAAATAACTGTTGCGAAAATATCAAGAAATGCTACACCAATTGAGAAATCGCGACCCACCCGCAGGGAGGCAGTTAAATTGTAAATTTTAGCACAGTTGAAAAGAGCTTCAAAAAATTTTAGATACGTATTTTTTTATATCGAAAGTGCATTTCTTGAGATATTCCAACGTCCCGATCTTTTTTTTATACTCTATGCATATATATTTTTATATTATTATTCACTATTAACAGCATAGTTCATTATGTTTCAGTATATCAAGCAGGAATATTGCCTCAATTCACTTTCCCTTTTTATTTAAAAAAATAAAATAGCCCAAACGAGGCCATCCCCATTCCATAAAATTTTGAGTTATGTGGCATTAAACATTTTTGGATATTTCAATAATTTTTTCTCTGTTGTTATTTGCAGAATTCCTAATGGTGTTGTTACTAATTTCATGCCGTGTGGCCCT
>QYTT01088724.1:13160-33774 GCA_006980735.1 Dasypogon diadema | reverse complement strand
ATATTTAAAAAAACCAACAGGTCAGACTTAGATTCGGATTCGACCCGAACGGTAAATATAGAATATTCATTTGCATATAATCCTGTGTCTACTTATAAACTATTTGTATGTTACACATGTCTTTGCATATCCTAGGGCGCCCAAGTTAGGTCCGATTTGTTGTCTACTGCATGGTTGAATTTGGCCAGCTCTGTTGGAAAGTAAATCGTAGGTTAAGGGGTTAATTGTGGCAGTCAACGTGTTAAAAGCTATCTCACCACAAAGGCATCTTAACACGGAACTCTCTCACGAAAGCTTTAATGCTAATCTCGGCAGCCAACGTGTAAAATAGTAGAACAGTAAAAAGGAAAAAGCCAACAGGGTGGCGAGGCTAGGGTTTCAGAAGTTTTTCTAGATTGCTAGAAATTGTAGATGCGGTTCTGCATGGATGCATGGATGGATGTTTTTAGGCCAATGTCCGGCTTTGAACTAGGCATCCTTAGTCAACACCACGTGAGAGAACAACCTGGTCTCAGAGTTAAAGTCAGTAGGAAAGGCCACATCATTTTTATGGAATACAAGAACGGTCCTAATTGTGAAACATTCTTTATATGGCTTAAATTGTAAGTGAGGTTCTTGTGTGCATTCCCTGATTCTTTTAGATCCCTTTCCATAATCTCAAACAAATATTTCTTACCACCTTAAATACATCTTAAGGCAACCTACTTTTGCTTCAAGGAATTTTCACTTTACAGTGATCAGCAATTGTTAATCACCCAATTACCTTAACCAGTTTCTTTAAGATGCAAAAAAACAAAAACAAAAACGAAAAATGAGAAAAGATCTCAAAATTTGAATGTGGGGGCAAGCCTAAAAATCTTGCCTAAAAGTTCAGTATCAATTTGCCGACACCACCCTTGCCGCAAGTACCAACATATGTAGATACTGAGCGTGAACCAAATGTGTCTATGCCAGCCTAACAGCAGCAATTAATACATAAAAACCGGGTCGAAGACAAAAAGACTATAAATCTTCGATGATATCAGCAAAAATTGTTTTCTATTCGCCGGCTCTAAATATTGTGTGACTTTTTGCTCTCTTTTAACCCACACCAGAGTCGAATATTTTATCTCGGTTTTAACACGTATCGTGTGCACATGCATTAAAGGCATCTAACAACCTCAAATTACCCAGTACAGTACTTCTGTCAAGGTAGGATACATATAGGTAGGGTACATACATCTATGGCTTTGTGGGTACCTTACCAGCAAATCTCAAGTGGGTTAAAACGACTTAAATTGTGTCTGTTACTGGATCTATGCATAGAGTAGGGTATAACGTATCTAGTCAAGTCCGTCTCAGACTGACTGAGGTCTCACATATCATGGAATCTATTATTAAACGAAAAAAATTTGAATAAATATCTCTGGCGAGCCTGGCCTCACCTTAAAATTGATTCAATTCAACAAAAATACTTGAAAGAGAGAATTCAAATGGGAAAGATGACGAAAAAAAACCTCCATTTTCGTATTACCATAGAATTGATTTTTTTCCTTTTCTACGCTTTTTTTTTTTTGTTATAATCAGTATGGAGGGAGTGGTGGGTACGGGAAGTATGGCGACATTCGTGTAATTGAAAAATAATGCTCCGTCCTCAGAGTACGGCGTTTTGACTTGAGCAGCAGAAAGTTTCCTCCGTCAACACGAACATTTCTACGGTAATTGGCAGCACACTTATCTGAGGCTGAGGTTGGTACCAATGCTCTGCTCAAGATCAAGCGGTTTAAATCGAATTTTAAATATGTTTCGCCACAGATCATTACTCGCAGGCTGTAGCGATGCACACTGAATCCTCTGCTAAATTATTGCAATTTTAGACCGTGTCCGTAATGAATGAAAGCTTCTACGTCTTAGTGTCCAGGTCCATTTCTCCGCTCTTTTCGACAATAACCGCGATAAAAGGCGGACGGATTTAGTGCAACCATCAAAACTGGCCTAAATTTTCCGCCACTTAGACCATCGTAACGGAGAGAAAGGGCTCAAAGCGGACAAATCTATTTATAATAAAATAATCGAAGAGGAAAAGACAAATTGATAATAGCTGCATAATTTTTTATTAGTAGTAGTAGGAAACTGCCTATTAGCAGCAAATGTTGTTCCTTGAAATGGTGCGCAGCCCTCAGCAAACTCCTGGGAGGCTAAAAAGACGGAAATTCTATGGCAGTTCGATTGTTTATATCAGAAATTCAAAATAATATAATTAGACATAAAAAGTTTTGCTTGCATTTTACGAAGATTCTGCAGACTGCTCTTACAAACTTAGATACAAAGGAAGCTCAGTGTTCCCACCGACCACGATTTTCTATATGAAGTATTTTAGACTATGCCGTAATTTTTTGTTTCTGGCAATTTTGCCCTTTTCGTTTAAAGGAGCTTTTCGTGAGAGAAAGTTATACCCTTGCGACAATATTCAAATCCAATTCAAATCACTTGGGGTTGCGTTCCTTGGCAACTCAATTAAGTTGAACTGATGCGGACTCAAACATAAAGGAGGCAATACTGTATTGCATAGTATAGTCCTGCTCAAGATTTCAGTTCTTGTAATATGGATATCCATGCAAAAGGGATACTCTCTGTTAAATACTATAGAAATCTTCTTGAACATGCGTCCCAGGTATGGAATCCTAATAGGTGCAACCACCATTGCTTATTTCCAGTGTGCTGATACTGGCGCGATATCCCACCTTAATCCACGCACTCTTCTACATTGGTGTAACACCACCTCCGCCTTCCTGACCCTTCACTCAACTTGGGGAGTACCCCAAGGTGTATTTGACCTCTCTAGAAATGTTGATCTCATAGGCATTTGTTATAAAAAGTGCATAAAGTGCAGTAGTGCAGGCGACGCGAATAGGACTTTATGGTTACCCTATTTTATTTTTCGCCTTTTCCCAATTTAAAGTCACACTCTTGTGCATTCGGCGTCTCCATCTGCGGTAGGTAACTTTCAGTCAACAACAACCAGACACAATCATTATTTCCTCCCACTTTTAATCATTTTTAACTTTATTCTGAACTTAGTTCGAACTGACCTAACCGTCGCGTCCTCCTGACTTCTCGGACAATCACACGGTGATGATGACGACTTTTGATGGAAACGTCCGTTGGATAGAAATCGCCACCATCAACTGGTACTCGTCCTGCTACTGCTGGCAACCTAAAATTCTAAATAAATTGGAATTTTTTCTGGTTTCGCGAACATCCAAGAGGGAACAAGTAAAAGACAATTGTAGATTGGTAAAACCTCTCTCCGCCATCGAAGACAGGCCCGATGTGAATGCCTTCCAAATTGATGCGCCTTCCATGAACTCAGACAATTTTATCAAGAATTCTTGATTTGTTCTTAGAATTTGTCGTGAATTCAAATGTGAAAAACGGGCACTATACGCTAATCCAGTCAGCACAGCTCGTAGTTCCCTTTTCCCCCTTTGGCTTGAGATGCTTTTCTAGTATCTGAGCGATTTTTGGTTTTGTTTGTTTTCGTTGGGACTTTTAGATTTTTGATATTTTATTATTTGAATACTTTTCACAGGCAAATGACTGAAAAACGTTTTTGCTTTTAGAAAGACATGGATGCAGCAGCAACACAAAGCCAAACAACATTTAGTACAACGAGTCCGCATTCATCCTCAAAAACTGTCGTGAATTCCACAACTGATCTAGTACAATTGAGTGCAGCCTCAAATTCGATAAAAAACAAAAGAAAAAACTTTAATCCCAGATGTTCATCAACAGTTGACGATGTCACTGGTGAAATATCAGAAGCAGCGGATTTATCAAAAAGATCAGTGCGTACGGTGTCATCATCATCACCATCAACATTATCTTCAACCCCACCAACGCCAACAATTAAGATACAGTCATCACCTGCTACATCTACGTCAATAATACAGCAGAGTCCTCATCACCACCAACACCACCACCACCACCATCAGCGGACAGATGATACCCTGTACAACGTCAACAATAGTCAAACGTTTAAGGGGGCTGGTAGTATCAGCAATAGTGGGTCCAGCAATAGTAGAATATCTCCAACGTTATTACCACCAGCACCACAATCTCATGGAGAAATATCTCAATCTCCTGAAATGGGAGCTACAATGGCGGCTATGAGTTGGCGTCAGCTGTTGGCGAGCCATCAACAATCCATAATGGGAGCGAATTTTGAACGTGCCACTTTGAACAGTGGAGAAAGTAGTAATGGTGGTTTAGAAGAGTTGGGCATGCAGAAATTGCCAAGCGGCAGCTTTGGATTGCTGAAAACGCCATTCGTTGGTAATCCAATTGTAGCAGCGGCTGCAGCAGCAGCAGCAAGCGGATTCGCTGCCACCAATAGAAGTTTAATTGATCCGGAATCGAAGGCTGAGTTTGCTTTTAATGCATTTACAGCAGTTCAGGAGCTGTTGAATGTCTATGGACTTTCAATATCACCAGGGGATATTGTGGAAGCATTCAAAAAACAACAACAAGGGACTGGTGAGTACCACGATTTGTTTTTTTTTGTTTTTTAAATAAATGATTTCCTGGGTAAAGCATATCAGGGTATGGATGTCTGCCTCTGATAACGTAGATCAAAATGTGTTGGTGATTTGTTCATAGAAGGTCGAAAGTATCCGCTTGCGTGGATATGAGGGTCTGCCCGACTGAAGATTTGGTCCGAATCATAAACGCTGCGGCTAGCGAGGGAGTACTGTGCTGACATCGTGCATCTGTGCACGGGTAAAAAGTTCTTGCAACATTAACATCACTCCTGGCGTTCTCATACCGCTTCCTCTTTCACTTTTACTTTTACTTACTTTTCCACTACAACAAAAACAGGAAATAAATACTTACTTTCCCTGGCAACTGTGTTTATTTGCCGTCAATCCTTTAATTACTCGTCTGGGGTACGAATCCTACTCAGGATCTCAAATTTCAAACCCTTTGATCATCATTCATCCAGAGAACATTCAATCAATTGAAAATCCTTTGGCAGTTACCTCAAATTACTGAAAATCTTGCGGAGCAACTTCCACCCTTTGCCCTGTTTCAATTCCATATTGGTTCGCAGGTAGCAAAATAATGACACTTTTTCCTGCTTGTGGCCTTGGAGTATATAATTTCCATTGGTGTGCAACACCTCTTAACATCTCAAATTTCCTTCAAGATTCGAAAGGGTGAGAAAGCTACGCGACAGCCACAAGGGAAAATCTATTTATTTTTATCACGGGCTTCGTAATGGTTTGATTACTTTACTTTTTCCTCACGTGAGAAAGGATTCCTTCTTTTCCTCGGTGGGTTATATTTCTCAATTTTTTATTTAGTTCCTTGAAATCTGAGATTATGGCCATTTCCTCATTTTTCATCTCCGAAAGAAATCGATTAAATTTCTTTGCTTATAGGTACACACGCACAAACGATCGGGGGTCTAATGATCTTCTCCCTCGGTATTTTTTTCATCTTTGATGGACTAGAAAGGATTCATGTAAGTCAGATCAAATTCCTTTACCAGGCATCCATGCGTTTCTCACAATTTTCTGAAAAGTTCCACGAAAATGTAAAAAATGAACGAACTCCACTGATCCATCGCGGCTTGATCATTAAGAAAATGTCATCAAAATGTCTCGACGATGATTAATCTGCGTCCAGATCATCAATTTTATTCGATTGAAGCCCGGATTTTTGTGTGAATCACGGAAATATGTTCTCAAGTAGTTCTTCTTTTGGATGATAGGGGTTTAGGAAGATTCTGCTCTACTCGATGGAGTAATCGAGCAGATGTGGTGCCAAGTACATGGGAAGCTGAAGAGTTACCACTCAAATGCTGCGACAGCTTCCAGGGACAAATGGCTTGAAGTATATTTTGATATTCTGCAAAAATTTGAAATATATTAGCGCAAATTTTGCAATGGAAAAAGTATGGCAGTCCAGCTAAGGTCCCTGGAGATACGCTACTATGAGATACTTATATCTTCGACAGAAACAGTTGAAATGAATTTGGGGTTCGTGCCAAAGACACCAGAGAACTGTTGATGATATAACACGGTTCACTCTACGTTTACCAGGCATTTTTGACATCTTTTTTGCTTCTTGTGGTGAAGCCAGATGCTATGGCGAAAAGGAAAATGAGGATGGGGATATCGGATATCACGCGTAGGGATTAATCTATAGGAAATCAGACCAAAGATTTCTTTGAAATAATATCCATTAAAGTAGCGATAAAAAGCGTTAGGCAAGCATTTGCGTAGTAAATAGGATTTGTGAATTTGGCAGCAAGTACATTTGGCTTTTTCAACGTGTCCCGTGGATATGTTCCCATTGTAGATAAAAGATGGTGTGGCAGAAGTGGCGAAATTAGTTTTGCCAGACTCAACAACTGCTTCTAAAGCATGCAAATGTCTTTCAGAACATAAGTTCTGATCAAACTGGAACTTGGCATTGCCAATGGTGGACTTCTATTTGTTGCGAACTTCAGTATAAATCTGTATTGCTTCCGGGCACAGGATTTCCTTTACTTCTGACGATTTAACTCCCCTGTATTCCAAAAACAGCTGTGTTTTCAACCTGCACTGCTCTTCAGTAATCCTTCTTAAACTAAGGGCTGACGCTTGGTTTAACAGTTTTGAATTTTTTATGAGGAATAAAAGAATACCTCCCGTGCCTTCCATTGGCATTCCGCAGGGCTTCGTACTTGGGCCCATTGCTGTTTAGGGTTTCTATTAATGACCTACTCCAAGTTGTTAAAGGTGCATGTTCAGCAGAAACGAATGGCAGACAATTGTTTATGAGCAGATCTATTGTTCTGCATATTCCTCGGAAAATTGACACATTCTATGATTGCATGCGCTCTTTATTTGGCTGTCAGAAATCCTGTTACCTGAAATTGCAGTCACGTAAGCACCTGCAAACTAAGTGCTTTATATGTCAACATAATCCTTGTGGAATAATTTTTTAATCGACTCCTCAGGGCTTACTGTGAACATATTCTAAGCTGCTCTCACAGGGCAACTATTCGGTGGATTAACAAACTGGATAGAGATCAGCTAACACGAAAATAGGCTAAGAAGCCAGTCTAGCAGTTCTTACCAAAAAAATGCATCTTTTTGTGGATAGTAAGAAAAACACTTTCCTTAAAAACTTAAAAGCCCAACTTGAACCCTGCGTTGCTTAAGTATCTAGAGTGGCTTTGCTTTGCCAGAGGAATATGAGTGTTTTTGTTAACTTTGCTCGATGGTGTTCGGAGTTTTCAAGCTGTTGTGGAAGGAGGAGTAACTGTGGCTGGCTCCAGTGTGGTAGTCTTGTTTCTAATTCTGGAGCCAAGCAGAGTAGAAAAAGAATTTTTCAGTAAAAAAATTATATCTGGTCAATAAATGAATAGAAAAAGGATTTGTGTGTTTCAAGTGAGTATAATTTGGTCTTTGAGGGGGACTACCAATCCTAGAGGAACTAGTACCCATTACACTGGATAAGTTTAACAGAATGGAGCAAGATCACTCTTGTTTGGGGGTTGAACCACTGTAGTAAAGCTGGTAAAACTAAGGGACTTGTACAGGGAATCCTGTAGGAATAAACCTGCCAATCATATGCATCAGATACAGGACTAGAATCGTTGCTTATGAGTAAGATTGCTGTTGCCAATCAATCCTTACGGATACTAATGGAATAGGGGCAGTTAATCATTAGATGGCGATATTATTACTTCCAGAAGAAGATTTGCTACTCTGCCTAAATCCCAAGAACGCTGATGCTCCATTGCCCCTATCTGCCCCATCTCATATATTACAGGACTTTTTATCCCTTTAAGCTTTCATTTGGAAACTGCTGTTTTTTCATATGAAATTAAGATAGTACAGTGGAATCTCCCTTGAGCGGACACTAAATGTGACTTCCAATTTCCCGTCTGGTGGAGATGTCAGGTTAGCTAAGGATGGAAGTGAGTGAAATTCATCAGTTAGCAGAGAGAACAATTTGTTCGCAGAAGGGAGATTTCCGACTATGGGAAGTGTCGCTTATGGGAGATTCCATTCTAATAAACTTTTGAGATATGAAGGTATAAATACGAAAATACTCCAGGCACTCAGAGCTATTGCACTCCAATAAGCTGTTGAAGCTGCTTTGCATGTACACTAGTCATTTTCCTTTTTATTCTCTTTTTTCTGAAATCGGGCAATTTTCTCATGGTCTCTAACATAAAAAATGAAAAACTATAGATATTTCTTTAACCGACTCCTTTTCTTCCCATCATCTAAAAGAAAACAAAAAAAAAAAAAATAACGATTACCTTCCTCTCACTATCAAAATTCCAAATTGATTGAGGATCTTAACCCATAGGGGTTAAAAGGTTTCCCCTTTTTATCAGACACGGACTATCTGTTCCTTATCTCCGCTGTATTGTAACCCAAAATAATCCATACGTCACCAAGGGGCAACATATTCACGCTAAATTACATTCCGAGGTTTCTTCGGAATCGCACACACACCTATCATTTTTGTGT
Source organism: Dasypogon diadema (assembly GCA_006980735.1). NCBI lineage: Eukaryota > Metazoa > Arthropoda > Insecta > Diptera > Asilidae > Dasypogon > Dasypogon diadema. The sequence continues at coordinate 25,261 of QYTT01088724.1, read as the reverse complement.
AGACGCATTAGGCTTAAAATCAACAAACTCCAGATCTTTCCCGGCTAGGTAAGAGACGATGAAGAAAAGCAAACGACAGCGAAAGAATCTGAAGGAAAATCAAAGGAAGTAATCGTATCCTGGGTGCAGCAGACTCTCAACCCCTCAGGACCTTTGTAACTTTCAGTGAATTCACCCATGAAAGACATTCACCGCATTCCAAGTGCATAGGTTACGACTATTAAGGTTAAATGATGATCGTTTGTTGCACCCCGTTCGATTTTTTTCCTGAAATTGGATGAGAAAATATTCCCAACGTGTCATTTACCCAATTTGCACTTTTTTACGTGAAAAAAGGAGAAAAAAACGACAAATCGCAAGGAGGATAGATAGCGACCAAGAAAAAGTTGAAAGTCAGTGAAAAATTGAATTGGGATGAGATGCCTAAGGGCACTTATTAGGGTCCGAATTTTATTATCATCTTTTTTACTATTGAGGGGGAAAATATGTTTGCCTTTTGTCCATATGTTCAAATTTCCATTCTCCGTTAAAAATAAGCATCTCAAGACGCACTCCCCACTGGTTAAATTGTGAATTATGGTGATAAATTTCCAGGAGCACTGCGTGACGTCATTTTAGTTTTATGGCCAGGACATTTTGACGATTTATTTAAATTCAATTAGAGTAGATTCACACGGTCTGAGGAACGCTTTTTATACTGTCCAAATATTTTTCGTTTTTTGTGATTTATATGCACATTGGTCGGTTGGTAGTCCAGGATTACTTTCTAATACTGAGTCACTCTATCCCAGAATTAATCTCATACCGGTGCACTTCCTCCTCAGACAAAACAGATCCACTGAACCATTTCAAATATTTTCGTCTCATTTTCAAAGTACGCGACGGAGAATCCTTTTTATACCCTCCTTAAATTTCTTGATAAAAGGGAAATGAGTTAAATCAAAGGCAAAAAATTTAAAAAGGTGTGCACGAATCTTTCTTTGCTTTTTAATCCGGTCCAACGACTTTTGGAATGCAATGAAGAAACTCTTGCTCTCTAGTCTATGGACCCCAATCAATTTTAGGTTGAAAATTATTTTTTCATATTTAACTTCTCAGCATCGCCGGGTTTCTCGCCAAAGCTTTAGAGTGTCTTCAGCAGGCTATCACCTTTGGAATGAGTTCTCCTCCGTCAAGGTCCGATTACTTAGAAATTTATTGAAAATTTTATTGAACAAAATACTGGGCAGCCAATGGATCTCAACCAATTTCGGATGGAAGATTCTTATTTCATATCTAAGTAGCTATAACTTCTCAAAATTGCCGAGTTGTTGCATTGGGGTTGTGGTGTTGTGATGCGAGGAAGCTTGTCACTTTAGTTACGAACGCCGCAGTCTCCCCACCCCAAAGTGCTTGGAGCCACTTCCAGAACCAGTGGGTTGCAATGTCCAACTGGTTCCAAATTGCGTTTAGCTTGAACATTTTCGTTTCTTTTGGAAGATCACTCTTCGGTCTCAGCTGCAGTTTGCTGAAAAGGTCCTTCTTCTGGCCAGATTTCTTAAGTTTATTAGCCGAGAGGCCCATGTCAGAGTCTATGCCCTCATTTACCTTTTAATTAACCTCCACTCAGCCACTTTAAGGTTCTTGTTCTGGACATCTATTTAGTCCAGAATGGTCTTAGTGGGTATGTCCTGGCTATTAAGGATGTAACCAGTCAAGACTTAACATTGAGGGATATTTTTATCTGGCTTCTTTCCAAGCCCTAAAATCCTAAGAGAGATAATTCGTCACCGGTGAGGTCGCGAAAAAAATTTGATAATTGCTCTCTATTAGCCTCGTTGTGAGGCATACCGTCAGCCTCTTCGTTTGAGGAGTGCCATCTTGGGACCATTATTATTTCCCTTGTATATAAACCACCTTTTTAATATTGTTTAGAATTCCAAGGTCCTACTTTATGCAGATTTATGTCCAGATTTATTTGGAGCGGCCCTCAGAGAATATTGTGTTGAGTGATTGAATTCGGATCTGATGAGAATATCACTGTGGGCACTCAATAATCATATTGGTCTTCAATCCCGAGTAAATTGAAGTGCATTGTACTTATTCGTGAACACTTATAAACATTTCCCACTTCCCTTCTATTATATTGAATGACCCCTCGTTACAATGTGTGGATCATAGATTGGTCTAAGATTTACTGTGATCGTATTGAAGTATTGCTTAGTAATATTTATGGTAGCCTACATATGCTATGGCTATCTGATGCTGTTCTACCCATAATCGCGCCATTGAACTTAAAAAGGTCGCATCCAAAAGCTTTGGCTAAGAATTAATAAAAAGCACAAATGAACAAGGAAATGCAAATCTATACCAGAGAGATAACCTCTGCATTACCCTGTTACCCAACCCTTTCCATTACCACGCCATTGATGATAATGACTTCGGTTGTTTTCGATGAAATTATTCATTACCGTGCTTACCAATGGGTCGATTCCCTACTGGATAGTTACCCAGTTCATAAATATATATATACCCACATATACGCACAAACACTACTGAAAGAAGTGGTGCACACCTGGTTTAAAATTTCCGGCACGATAGGATTGAGTTTTTGTGTCTCTGTGCCGGATTTTATGTGATGACCTCTTTTTCATATTTTTACGTGGTTTGAATGATAGTTTTGGAATTAAGAAGAAGAAGAACAAGAAGAAGAGCACACCATCTGCTAATTTTTACAAATAGACCATTTCAACTGAAAGGCAAAAGGACCAGTTTTTTTCGACCCTTCTTACATCACTAAAAGGGTCCGAATATGACCAACTATTGCCCTCCACACACACAATCGGTACTTCAATTGTATTCCCGGGGGATTTGTGCACACAGGAGAAGGGTTTAAATCGATTTTTGTTTTTTCCAAGGAATTTAAAATGTTTCATAAGTTTTTCAATCGTCCAGAAAAATTTTAACATCACCCGAACGGGAGAGGATCAACAAAACATAATAGAGTTTCCGGTTTATTTTGATAGCGTCTGGGAAAGGCATCCGTTCGCTACTCTTCCCAATTAAAGTTTAATCTCAAGTAATTTCTTCCTGACTATTATGCGAAAGAATAAAATAGCCTCAGTTTTACCCGAAAAATTTCTGTCGTTGTTCCCATGTCAAGTGGTAGTCTTTTTCAATTGCTAAGCTGTCGTCCCCTTCTTGATCTCTTCCTCTTCGGATTAATTACACAGCGCAGACGGCGCGGCGACGAGGGGAGCACTTAATTTCCATCAAAAATTCTTTGCCACCAGATCTGGAACATTTATATTTTCTTCATCGGGAGATGCGAGCGCTGCTTTCGTATGGTTATTTTTTTCGTGCTGGATACTTCCATGCCAGTAATTCATCTCCACATTTTGTCCGCATGTTTGAGATGTGAATAGTCCAAAAAGTGGTGAAAATTAATAGCAGCAAACAAAGCCACAGTTCACATTTGCTTCTAATAATATTAGTCAGTTCAGATGAGGGAGGACGGGCATGGCTTGGTTTCATAACACCCGCCACCAGACGGGGATCGGGGATTAGAGTAGGAAGAGCATTGCCTGGACTTATTAAGACCGAGCGATCTTTAATTGAATTCGTTTCAGTCTAGGACCTATCGCATTTCACAGTGAGGCGTCTTTTGCAGTCTTTTAACAAATTTTCACTTTTTCCGCTGACACGATCGGTGTAAGGTGAGTTTATCTCACTTTTCCCCCTTAACCAAATCAACAAATCAGCAAAATATTCGTATTGCACCTGCGAATGAAGCCTATATTGGCTCATTGGCATTGTTTAGAGGTGTGAGATTGACCAAGCGGCCTACACCTATGTGCACAACTTCTCACCCAGAAAAGATGCACTGATTAGTATCTAACTAATTGATTGAGTGCAAGATGGGAAAATTCTTAGCTTGTTTTGTTGCCAGAAAAGGAAAATTTAATTATCTTCTTGTTAGGAGGTTAACTGCAGATCATACGATTTTTGCGTGATTCGGACTGAGCTTGGGCAGAACGTGAGGAAATTGGGCCGTTGGGAGAATAAACACACGAATCCGTACCCTTATTGCCTACATACTCTGTGGACACCTTTAGAATATCAATTGAACCTAAAAATCAGGGTTTCAGACCAAAACGAGATTCTCCTGAATTCGAAATCATCCCAAACTGCATGCACGCGCCTAATAGCAGTCCTTAATTAATTTGTCACCAGGATTAGCGGCGCACGAACTTTGATCTTTCCTCCCATTTTACGATGGCCTTTCTCCTCAGATCACATCTTATCTTCCGGATGCAACAAGGACAAACTTCATTTCCCTCCTTCTCTTCTTCACGATACGTTGTGTCACCATTCCTGATCTCGGTATGCCTCCTCTTCAAGGCGCCGACACATCTACTCATCTGATCATAAATTTTGAGTCTCTTGTGACCTGGAATTAATGAGATGTGACCATCTAGTAAATAACCTTGACCGGAACCATGCCACACGCAGCCAGAAAGACAGACTACAGCAGAAACGTCTTTTTATTTCCCTGTCTTTGGTCAGAATTTGTAGCATATGCAGCAGCAACCTGAACAACAGCAGCAGCAGTTGTAGGGTAGGGGGGAAGGGACGTACACTGGACCTGGACTCTGGACGAATGAAGTTTTGTAGTCGAAGCGCACGCGTGTGTGACTTTATGACTTTAGTTCAGGTAAATTTCCTGGGAGAGATTAAGACGAACTAACAGGGATAAGGAGGAAATAAATTACCCACCAAGGGGAAAGTCTATTGGTGTGGACACGTCACTTAATATGCACCTTGATAAGAGCTGAGGTGTAAAAGAGGCGCTAATTTGATGTCATTCAGCCACGTGAAATTACCTACCGGGGAAAAAGGTTAACGACGAACGTAAGAGGATGAGTAAGAAGGCAATGACATTTGGTGGGGAAGTGCATAGGGATCAATTATTCACCAACTATAATTAGGCTGGGCTTGGGTTTATGGACTGTGAAAGCAAAAGCTGACAAACTCTTGATTAGCAGCCATTACTAAGTCAGGACTAGAATTTGGCCCAGGTTTGCCTGGCCGGATTTCTATTAGGGTCCTGATAGGGCAGCTTGATCTGGCGCGGATCAGAAATGTAAGGCTGTTGCGTGTCCGGAACCTATCAGACTAACAGTCGGGTCCCCGTACGTGAAATTTGTGCATGTTTGTTGGATTGTTTAACGGTTAGTTGTGGGAACTGTGGAATTTAATTCCGTATTTAAAGGGGAAATTGCGAAGGATACTTTACCCAAGAGCTCCAAAAGGGCACTATTAACATTTAAGTAGGAGTTAGCCTAAACTGTTCGTGATAACGCAGAAGGATCATACGGTCATTCCAAAGAAGATCCTTCTATGCAAAAAATATGGACTTTTGGGTGGAAAATCCTTCTCAAATTCGCAGTCTCTTAACCACATTTTATGGATGCTTTCAGCAGAAAATTCGCTTTCGATTGAGGAAAACTTTTAAAACTACGTAAAAAAATGTTGGACTACGGACTTTTAGTCAGGAAATCCTTTTTTGATATTTATGTCGCCATAACTTCTCAAAATTTCCGTGTTTCTCACTAAAATTTTGTGGGAGTTCTCAGTAGACTAACGCTGCGCCTTGGTGCGATACACTCTGATTGTGCATAATGATGCTGCGTTTTAACCAGTAAAATTTTTCTTCAAAAGTCCCAACGATTCTCCCTGGTTTTCGCGAGACATCTGTTCCTTAAAGTACTGCATACCATCATCCTGCCTAAATTATATGATCCTTCCATTTGACAAACAAAAACGCCAGATCATTCATTGCTTCTTTGGAAATCCCACCGATATTCCTGCAGAAAAAAACTTCTAATCACGTAATATACGGGCAAAGGCCAAAATATTCCCATCTTACACAAAAGGGTTCAGTCTGTGACGTCTGTGTGCATCTTGTCCTCTCCGGTGCCCGGGAAATATAAAAGAGGGCGAAAGGATTTATATGTGATCTGGCCAAAAAATTCCGAGGAAAGACGACACGAAATTGTCTAAGAATTGAATTTCACCCTTAACTTGCCCTTCGCGCTTTTGTTTGCCAGGAAATCTTTTGCTTTGCGCCAGCGACCTTTTTACCTTTGCGCTTTGGAATGGATTAGGTTAGAAGCCAAGAGACGAATACAGGGGTGAACGTGAACCATCATAGTATGTAGTAAAGAAGTTCTCCTCCAAGTCTAGTTTTAGATTTGCGGTAATCACTTGTTTTTTTTTGAGTCACTAAATCCGTGCTCACACTGTCCCCCATTAGTTCAAACGTAGAAAAGAATTTACTTTCTTCTGACTGTTTTTTTTTTTAATTTGTTGACGAAATAATTCAATTTTTCTCTTTTTGTCTCTCAAATCAAACGATTGAGATTTTGTGGAACAATCTGAAGAACTAACTCACTAGCAACCACATGGATGCCGTCCATAAGATTTCCATATTTCACCGGAACTAGAAAAAAATCTCAGAAGTGAGTGCTGCAAATGCCGTCGTTGTACTTTGTATCTTTGTGCGTACGCAGAAAAAGGGGAGAAAAGGATTAAAGTGAAAAAACACGAAAAGATCGAGGGTTTACCTTCTTACGACGAAGCACATTTGCTACATCTGGAGACAACTTCATGTGATTCTACTTCCTGTTGCGTCCACAGAAATTCTTTCGTTCAGCACAGCCGGCTTCCTTCTTTGGAGGAAAAAGGGGGAATCTCGTGTCGTTTGGAAATGCCGACGAATTACGTTACACAAGGAAAATATTATTTTTTATTTAATTAAAAACATTCTGAGAGGGAAATTAACTTCTGAGGTCACCAAACCCACGAAAATCCATTCAGAAATTACCACTCACCATGAAGGGCATCAGCCATTCACCTCCCCTTAACGGTCACTTACCCTTATAGGAAGGACTTGACCTCTTCCTACTTTCACTTTCATTTGTCCCTTTTATTGCCGGCAAGATCTTGTGGTTGGTCGTATGACACCTGCCTATACACCCGCGTGCAGGACAATAAAGAACGTGACAAGAAAAACCCAAAAGCGCACATGTGATCTCTAAGAGATTTTGAATGATCTTGCAAGAAATGAAGTGATCTTGGTCAGGAAGCAAAAGAGAAATCTCTGCAGCAAAAGAGAACACCAGGGGCCGGTCTTTTGTGATAACCTTAGCAGTCCATCCTTATTTTCAGGTATATTCCGGATTTTTCCCAAAAATTGCAAAGCCAATGAATGAGGTCCGTTCCTTTGTGGAGGGGGAATTGCAAGTCTTTTGTCCTTTCGCTGTAACTGCAATTTAAGGCATTGAGTTTTCTACTTTTCCGCCCTTTTATTTTGGCATCCTTTTCCCTTCAGATCATTCTCTTCGTCCTCAGTTGAGAAGGGAACTAGCTCTGCTGGGACTGGTGTAACATTTTCGGGATCATTTTCAACAGTTCGGCGATAGCTACATTTTTTATTAATTTGTCGAAAAATATGCCGTCTGCACATGCGCAAAGCAATGGAAAAACTAGGGGTGCGGAAGGAAAAAAGGATTTTTTTGTGAGCAGATCCTTCCGTCAGGAGGTATACTACATACGAATTAGATTTTGTCAGCATTTCAACGAGAATTAAACTGTTTTTTTATTTGGGGAAAAAAGGGACGAAAGGAGAGAAATAAGAACAACACATAGAAAATTTCTACCCTTTTCCCTAATTTTGTTTTTAGCTTTATGTACCCGGATACCTTTTGAAGAGGGATTTATATTTGTTTTCTGGAGATTTTTACTTTTCTTGGGTTTTTTTTTGTGTCCGGGATACACCCGTGAAAAGAGATCGAATGATTTCCACCAAAAATTTTCAGGACACGCAGCTCAGTTTGATTGGGAACATCAAGCTTGGCACATCATTTTTTCTCAATCCGGTTCTTCAAATACCTTTTTTTGATTGAGATTTGATTGGGTTCAATTCGTTTAATTCTGTTGTTGTATTTCTGTTGTTATTTTGGTGCAAATGATTCCGTCACAATTAGAATTTTTAGTGAAATTATTCGCTTTGAGCGTAGCCCAGCAGGACCCAAAAGATTCTAATCATGAGGATATTGATTGCAAAGATTCTTCTGTTTTAGCAACGCCAACAACAACAAACACATTTACTACCAATGATGTTGATGAAAAACTTCTCCACAACTCTCAGGTTTTTCAATATTTTATTAATTCATTGAATCTTTCTTGTTTTTCAGGCGGTCTCCTACAACCCCCAACACCTCCCCGATCACCAATAACAACATCAACATTGTTTGGAGCGTCAACAACACCAAATATTGGTTGCATTAATGAAACTCAAACTAATGGCATTCTTGCTGAACCGCCACCGTCATCATCAACGTCAACAACATCAACAGCAACAGCAACAACAGCAGCAACAGCAGCAACATCAGCAGCGACACAAACTAGTAACTTAAGCAGCACTGTAGGTTATCGATCCAAAGAAAATGCTATTGATGAAATCACAATATCACCCTCAAGTACAACATCAGCAGCATTGTTGAATTCAAGTCCACCACATATAACATTGGCTCCAGTTACAAAACTTATGGGGATATCATCGCTCAGTTTTCAACAACATCAGCATCAACACCAACAGCAGCAACAAACCGAAGATCATCATCAAACGAAGATTAATTTCAACAGCAGTGAATGTGGCGATGAAAGGACTACAGCAACACCAAATGATGAAGATGAAGATGGTGATGATGACGATGATGATGGTGACACTGGTGGCGGAGGTGGTGGTGGTGACAACAGTCAACAATCACAACATCAACGATTTCATAATCGACACCAACAACAAACAAGCAACAGTAGTACAAATTATCCGGATTTAAAGGACAATTCTAGTGAACGTGACAATAATTCACCGAGACCATTCGATTTAGTTAAAATTAATGATGATTCCAACGTTTCAACAACGGATGATCAGGGCAGTGATGATTTCGGTTCTGGTTCAACGAATGCCATGGATTTTGATACATCACGAATATCTGTTAAGAATGTCGAAAATCTTTTAGATAAATGTTCATTGGTACGTCTAAATTTATAAAGTATATCGTGTGTGTGTGTGTGCCTGTGTGTGTTTGTGGGTGAAAGAATAGAGTGGCGTTTGCTTGTAATTTCCTTTTTCCATGTGCGTCTCTTCAGTGATAGGATGTAAAAAAATGATCTTTGTGATTGGTAATGATTGGTGAATTTTTTTTAAAGTCAGTGTTTGTTGCAGGGGCTGTTTTCACCGATTCTACAATTGGCACAAATGCAGAGCGAGGATAAACAAATTCATGGTAAGTACTTTCATTGCCTTTTCCTGTCTTTTCGAGCATGATTTAATTTTCTGAGACATCAGAATCTGGGGTTATGGGGAGAGAGAAATTCCAAGGGTTGAGAACATTTTTACTGATTGGATTCCCGTTATTCTGAAGGCTCAACCCCCATTGTGGATAAATTTCAAATTAATTTTATTTCCACTCAATAATGTTTGTCACCGTGTCACACTGCAAATAAATTCCACCACTTCAAGGAAGATAAAATGCGACCACAGTGGCAATTTACATGTCCCCACGAACATCTCTATCTCTTTCTTTCTGGTTTCTCATTCCTCCTCTCAGTTCGATTGCAGTTTGAAATTCAATTAAAATCAAATTGAAATCAGAATCACACTTTAAATGTTAAAATTCTTGGCAATTGAGACAAAAATTCTCGAAAACAAACGAATTGGAGCTAATTTTATAATTATTTGCGGTATTCTCATCGAACAAGGAGACCAAAAATACGAAGACAGTATCTGCCACTAACCCCTTCGACCTCGTCGCATATCGTACCCTAACGAAGCGCACTATAAGCAATCGTCTTCACAGCTACAACACTTGAGGTGCCTTAATGGCATCACCTCAATTTCGAAATAAAGTTAAACTACCGAAAGCAAAAATAATCATGAAAAACTACAAAAACAAAACAAAACAAAAACATCGAAAGGAAAACAAACTAGAAATGCGCTCAGCCTCATACAAGATTGAGATAAATGAATCAAATGAAATCTATCAGATAGAAAGATTTCACGTTCCTCAGATAAATGACTTTGGGGGGAATTTTTGTAGTAAAATGTTCGAGGCGTCTCCTCGGCATATACCCGGGGAGGTAGGGATTTTGTCCAATTGTGCGCGACTATGTTCCCCGAGGATGACCGCAACTAGTCCGACTAGGCTAGCCGGCCGGTAACATGGCTTACTAGATGCAGCACATCACCTCATCAGCGCCCCCCTCCCCCCTTCCCTGTACATTATTAGCGGGGTTGACTCTTTTATCCAATTCTAATTTAAGTGGACTTGTTGATTTCCTATGGTTCTATAAACGAATATTTTGCAAGATACATAAATGTCGCGGTGAGATATTTTGGTATAAAATTAAGAATTTTCTTCACTCCTTTATCTGGCGGATCGGTTGCTTACTATGAACTCCTTTCCCCCCGTCCGTTGGTCCATATTTTCAGTGATTTTACGTAATCTTTCCCAATTGCAATGAGAGGACCATAGGAATCAAACTATCTTCTGAACAGTGCTGCTGGTCGCTATTTGGTGGCCAAAACATACCACACACAATTCTTGGGCTTCAATTAGTTTTCGTATTTCGTATTTATTCAGACACTTCACTTGATGTTTTCTTGCCGTAGGCTGCAGGTTTTGGATCTTTTGTTTTCCCTGATTAACTTATTTTTGTTACGTTCGGTTTGCTTGCTAATTAGATGAGCTATCCACGTTGTGTTTTTTGTACCAACCGTGTATGAATGGAGGCAGCAGTAGCAGGAGCTCATTTGCAAGCTGATGAGTATTCCTCTTGGCATTTGTGTGCGCGGAGTATTATCATAACCAGGAAGAATTTCTATGTTTTTGGAAGGGCTTAAAATCCCAATAAAGTTGTACCACTACGATTTATCGGTTCGTGCTTTCCTTAAAAATTAAGAGTTAGTAAAGAGCTTAGCACCACCTTTGTAATCCTCTCAACTAGGACTAGTGATCCAGGATAACATAGAAAGCCTGGGAATTTATTGTATCGCAGTCGAAGAGATTACTGCGTTATAAGATCGTCTAAGTTCGAAACGGTAGAAACTCGGTAGGATCACTCTAAGATTCCTACAGTTTAGCTCCAGTCGAGCCCAGAATCTGGATACATAATATCGTTTAAGGGATATCGAAGTTGTCCCCTGCCTTCGGGTCCTTTTTCGTCTCTTTGCCAAGAGTCGTCATAGTTGGTCTGCGTCGGAGTGTTCCTTGGCAGTTCTCTAACTTTCACGTCTCTAGTTAGTCCTATAGACGACTCACTCTTTTTAAGTGATATCCAAAGCTGCCGTGCCTACACTAGTAAAAAAAGTAATCCTCGTTTCATGCTGAGAACTTATCTTCTGGTCGTTTCGTACGACATTTCTGTAAGGTAAGCCGAAGCGTATCTCGCCAGCCTAATATAGAACATACCTTCAGCTACCCTGGGAGTAATTTGTTACTGTTAATCATGAGTATCATGATAGGTCTGACCGTCATTGTAAATATCCAAAATGCTGACTTCGGCAAAGACCTAAAATTCCAAGACGCTTTGACTTCCTAGTGAAGATTATTAGTTCTGTCTTGTTCGCGTTGATACTGAGACTCCGTTCTTCACACCACCCTTCCACCATTCCAAGAGCATTTCACATGATATCAGCGGTAGTGTACATGAATTCGCCTCTTGGCTTTCGCCACCAACGCCACGTCATCCGCATAGCCAATGACGTGAATGTCCGTCCGTTCAAGTGTAGAAATTCCACAGAAAAGGAGACGACTCTCTTCATTGTAGCCACTCACTGCAATGGAAGATTATTTGGGCTACGACCTATTAAGTGCAGATTTTCCCAATTAGTACCATCATGATCAAGCGTCGGTTCGGCGTAATGAATTTTTTGTGCTATTAATGCTTTTTGAACGGACGTTGTTTTGATTCGGTCTCTAGAATTCGGGATTACTGCAATGCTCTCCAGAGAAGACTGGCTCCACTGTAAGGTTTCCCTATGCTTTCTTGCTTCG
>QYTT01088722.1:15248-35236 GCA_006980735.1 Dasypogon diadema | reverse complement strand
GTACATATATTAATCGAAACTATTTATAGTGTGATCAAGAGAAGCAAGGCATTGTTACAAATCCAGAAAAAATGGATGAATATGTGCGAGAAAAAGGCTTTGCTGGTTGGTTTGAAACATCAGCTAAAGAAAACATCAATATTGAAGAAGCAGCACGAGCATTAGTAAATAAAGTAAGTCTTTTTTTACCTACCCCTACAAGAGCCATTTTTCAAAGTGAATTTGAAGTTTTCACATTCTTGTTCTGTTTAACTGGGATGCCTAGTTGTCTCTTGTTCTTTTTTGTCACTATCCAGCTGGTACAGAACAAGAGATTTCTTTGTTTTCGTGAATATATTCTTTACCAAAGTTATTTTAAATATAATCTTTTAGGATTAAAACCACATAAATTTAATTTAGTAAAATTTTCAAAAACATAGGAAACAGCTTGACTAATTTCTGGCTAGAAAATTAACTGAAATGAATTTAGTAACATTTGACACGAATTTATTTGGCTTAGAAGCTATTCGAATGTATAAAGTATATTACGGTCAGCTTCCAAAAGCTTCTTGCATGACGAAAATCGATTTCGGCACGCACATAAAAATCTCTAAGTATCTGACAAAACCATTTGCATCTATTTGCAACCAGAATGTCTCATTGGAGGTATGCATATGTAACACCACCAAAACCTCCTATAATTCTAAGCCATGAACTGGGATTTGCACTCACACAAGAACAGTTTTTTATGTACGCTTTAAGATAGGAGAAAGTGGTCTAAACATGATTCATCAGACCACTTCCTCCAATGTTGAAGCGTTCAAAAAAAAGGTCATTTTTGTGTGCAGTGTGAACAGTAAAATCACAGTTCATGGCTTATAGAATTATAGATGATTTTTAATACCCTACATATGAGTAACACGCAAACGCATACATCCTGTAGTGGAATACAAAATTACTAGCACACAGTTTTGTCTGTTCTGCTATATGTATGGTATTGCTGTCGATGGTTTGCAGTGGGAATATTCCATACTGCTGTCTCCTCACTAATTCGTCGAAAAACTGCTGGATTATCTGCTGGATTTTAGTAAAATGCTTCTTATAGTTTCGGTCCGCATCGTTAAAGGGCTCTACAGGTTGGAATCGAACAGTTTTCTCTGTGTGATCAAAAGCACCAACTTCAACTTTTGCTTGACATCGGGCTGCGTCGTATGTGGTGGTGCCCGATGATATTACGCCAACCCCGACTTATTTCCCAGGTGTACATATTGTCTACTTTGTGGAGCCCTCTCGAACAGAGATCCATGGAAAACCAATATGAAACTCATGGGGCAATACTCACTAATCCGGAAATTTCAACCCGTCAGAATGCACACCAAGTTTTAACCCGTTCTCTCACCACTTTTTTGCTCAGATTTCAACAGGCCTTGCTCCTTGCTGGATGAGCCACACGGTGAATTTGCCTGGGATCAGAATTAACACAATTTTCACCTTTGAATCCAATGCATTTCTTTCCAGATTAGATGAATCGACAACGTGCCAACACCACTAAAGAATTTTATTGAAAGTTATTTCCTTCGAATCAGGGCCAGACTTATTGATTTCCTTCTTGATGTCTAAACCTAAAATCAGCCCACTGGCAGAAGATATATCAGAAGATCTAAAACTGGAGCTAGGAATTCTCTCCTATTGCACATTCTTCGAAGGTTGCTATAGGTATTTGCTGCACCTTGTCCTCGGTTAATCGGTCTTTTTCCCTTGTTTCTGTAGTCCTCTTTGCTACCGAAAAATCTTCATCCTCGTCATCTTCAGGAAATAAAACATATAAACACTCCGGAAAATACAAAAACCGACAGTTTCTCGATACTGCAAGCTTGCAGTCGTTGTTCGAACGCTGCAGTTCATATAGCAATTAGCAGGAAAAATACCTTGTTTGGATTGGCCAGCCTTATGTCCTCCGCCAGTTTTTTTGCAAAAGCTAAACTCCTTCCTGATTGCCATCAGAAATTTTCCAGAAGATTTAGACTGAAAATAGTGCCCGCTGTAGTGTTATCAGGTGTCCCGGTTTTTCATGTTGACCTAGGGGCGCGATGTAATTGTACAGCGAATATTGTTTTTTTATTTATTTATTTAGATTTCTGTTTAATAAGCACACAAGTCCCAACCATGGACTGATGAAAGAAATGTCACAAATCAAGCAAAGCAAGCGAATTGGAACTTGCTTGATGCTCGTCTCGATGTGACGTCATTATTTGTCATAACGAAACAAAGACGAAAAGGAAGACTTGGATTGGAATCGGCCCTGAAATTCGAGATGTAATTTCCGAATTTGCTAACTCCATTTAAGTAAAACTTTTGGTTTTCAAATGTACACTAAAAACAACTTTTAGGAATTATAAATAATGAATATTAAAATTGAAATTATTTAAAGACATAAAAACTAAAAATTAATTTTTTTTCAGATTTTGCTAAATGATAAATTAATTAGTGCAGCCGATATAATGGACAATGACAAATTCGCATTGGCTGGTGGTAGCGGAAGTGGATCAACATTACACACGAAGAAGAGTTGTTCATGCTGACGCACGACACTACGAAAGATGTCTGCCTTAAATTGAGTTTTGTTAAATCACACCATTTGCAATGACTACTCATTTCTCTTTTGTTTTTGTTACTCAGTTAATATATTTAGAACACTAAGACCATAAAGTAGAACATTAAATCGAATATATAAATTTTATTGCGGTACACATAATATGAATCGAGTGATTAGTCAATACGAGGGATGGATACCCTGCCATTTGTTATGCATTGATGGAAATTTTACAGAAATTTTTAGAAAAGAATAGCTGTATTGATTAGAATATTAAGGCACTTTTTGTTTTTATTAAATAAAAGTCATTTTCAAAAATTTAAGAATTTCATTTTTCCTCGTCCTTGTTTAATAAATCTTAAAACTTTTTAAATCTTCTTTTTGAAAATTATGAAATTTAATTGCAAGTTTGAAACTATTGTGAAATCTACACTCTATCAAAGAGTCAAAAGTGTATACTAGAAGTGGTTCACTAGTGGTATTCAGTAAATTTATCTCAGAAACTTTAAAGGCTATTCTACATTCAGGACTCAGGACTTCAACTTCGACATTGGCTTCTAACAAAGCTAATTCCGTACTTCCTTCGATATAATGGCCTTTGACTTTGATTTCGACTTGGGTATCATCTCGGATTTCTGTAAATTTAAAAGTCGAAATCGAAAAATCAGAAAGACAAACTTAAAAGAGATAATGGCATTGCCAACTTAACACATTTCGTTGGCAGAACTTATAGGAGGCAAAAAAGGAATTGCGTTCGGAAGTGTTTTATAAAGTTATGGAGGAGAAATTGATAAATTTTGTGTCACAGCTCGAATGTCAAAAGTAAAATCTCAACGTCGAAGTCATAGTCATGAATGTAGAATGGATTGGCAGTGAAGTTGTATTCGTTACCAATTTTGGAATTTGAAAGCCCTAAATGTAGAAAGACCTTAATGGAGACCCAAAATTAAATTTACAGAGCAGACTGGAGAACAAGACAGATGACCTTGAGAATCAGCGTTTTATTAACTTCTACTCAAAATTTTATTTTCCTTACAATAATTCTATACATAACAGAAACACAATGTAAAAAATTTGTCACATATATTCATTAGGCTACTGGTTGAAATTCCACAGGCATCTAACAATGGTTAAATTTTTGCTACTGACGAAAGGCTAATCGCTAGAGACCATTGGATTTTGTTACAAATAAGTGATTCGCAGCCACATTTTGATCATTTGTTCCCGCCTTTAAAGCCCTATCTAAAGGGTAGGAATTATGACGATTCCTCTCAATCATTTGATATTACTTTCTTATTCTATATGGGCAATATCAATTCAATTCAATTCATTGAAGCAGCTGATGGGTTTAGCTGAAGGCCATAAATTTGTAATACTTGGACTGCGCTATCTAAGGCTTCCGATTATTTACAAGTGTTTCAAAGCACATACGTCTATAAACGAGACACTGTGCAAATTAATACTGCGATATAACACCAACTCATTATCAAGTTAGTCACTGAGGTACGCTACAACTCCAATGGGTGTGTTTCAGGAAATGAGATAGCACTTTGTTGGGTTAGAGGACGCATAGAGATCGAGAGGAACGAACAGGCTGTCGCCTTGGCCATTGGTGGAGGCATGGTGAAATACCTAATCAAGAAATAGGCGATAAAAGAACACTAAAGTCGGTGGGAAAATATGACAACTTGAAAAGTTCTAAGCATGAAGCGAGAACCACTCAAATGGTTGGTTTCTTTGACTACTGGGCACGGTAGCTTTGGATATAACATCAAAAGGATACTGGAAGTTGATAAATGCAAATTGTACCTGAAGGACACTGAAACGGCGGAACACATTGTATACGACTGCCCGGCCTTGGCGAGCAGGAGGATGGCTATCGCAGCCTTCTCCATGGGTAGCATGGGACAGATAACCAATAAACGAATGATCGAAATAGCAAAAGACGTCAAAGTTAGGGAACTGCATAGAAACTCTCCAGCACGGATCAGCTAAGACGGCTCTTAGCAGAGGGACGAAAAAGGACCTAAAGGCAAAGCAAGGATATGTACCAAGTTTCATTTCTATAAGTGGAGCGAAATCCGATAGTCAAATGATGAACCAATAATTATATGGAATTTTCATGGCTTGGCCACAATCACAAGATAACTAATTTTCCTTGGAAGGAAAGAACAGGAGTAACCGGAAACATGAATATCTCGTGCATAGTATTTTAACGACGACGTCAAAGTAAACCTCAGGGGGTTGACCTTGTTAACTGCCAAAGATGTGTTTAAAATCCCAGATTGGAAAGACCTCTAATCCACGCAAATAAATATAAAATAGAATAAAAACCGATTATTGTGCGTTAATCTCAGTTAACTTGGGGTTCTCAGAAGAACTGCATTTTATTTCCTCAACTCATCAAGACTAGGCTGAAATCTCAGACAGTTTATTTACATTTTAAAACGCTCCTACACTTAAAAAGGCGTTTTGTCATTGTTAATGGGGTTGTTATCAAAGAAGTAATCTCAAATAAAACACCTGTGCGTGGATCAGACAGATAAAATCAAGAATTGTAACACTAACTTCGAATAGGGCAAACAAAGAGCTTAACAGGTATGATTTATTTGCAGCATGCTTCTACACCAACTCGAAGTAGCTTTCAGTTCAGTGTAAATAGGTAGCCAGTAGACCAGTACGTACTGAGAAGCTGTAGGGTGCAGTGTAAAACAAATCGTGAACATGTACAATAAAACGTGTTTACAGTGGAAAAACTTGAGTTACACCGTTTCAGCTAATCAAGAGAAGTCTTTGAAATTCTGGGAATGGAATAAAAGAGAAGACTTAGTTCCTATTTTGAAAAACGGTAAGGACATTAGAGCTTATGTACGAACACGTTTAATTGTCTAATCTAACTTTAGTCAGTGGGTGCATGAACACAGGAGAATTGATAGCTGTCTTAGGACCGAGGTACCTAAAGTTTCGAAAATTGTTTTAAATATTTATAGAAAAACTCCTTCTTACAGTGGAGCAGGGAAAACAACACTACTTGCAGCTATTTCACAGAGATTACGTGGAAATATATCTGGTGAAATATTTCTCAATGGTAGAGCTGTGTCGTGTGGAGAAATGGTGACTATATCCAGCTTCCTACCGCAGTTCGATATTCCAATTGAAGCCCTCTCAGTGTTCGAGCATCTTTACTTTATGGTACAATCAATTTAAATTGAAATACTCTCATGCAGAAACAGATCCCATATTTCAGTCGTATTTTAAAATGGACAGAGATACTATAAAAGAGGAAAAAATTCAAAAAATTAACGGCCTTCTAGCTAGGGTCGGATTGGCTTATGCATCCAATACTAGGGTCAACTGTTTATCTGGCGGCGAGAGAAAAAAACTGAGTCTAGCGGAGGAAGTACTATTGGTCCACGAAATCTTGGTTTCATAATGAATTTTATTTATTCACCCAGTTAATAACAGATCCGCCATTTTTGTTTTGTGATGAACCCACTACCGGCTTAGATAGTTTCAGCGCTTTTTCGGTTGTTAGTACTTTAAGGAAATTAACATCACCCAGATACGAATCGTCGGCCAGAGAGATATCCGATAACAGCTTTGAAATGCAGATAATCCTGCAAGACCAAAAGTTCTCACACCAACGAAACAATATAAGACAACGTGCCGGAATTATGTGTTCAATTCACCAACCAACTTCTGATGTTTTTGAACTTTTCACCCATGTGATTCTTATGGATGAAGGAAGAATCCTCTACTATGGAAGCTGTGATGATGCGTGTCTCTTTTTTTCCAAGTAATGTGAATTTTCGATGTTAAATTAGTAGATAGAGCGTTCACCATTTTTCAGAATAGGACTTTTTTGTCCATTTAATTGCAATCCGGCCGAATTTTATGTAAAAATCATTACAAATGGGAACAATAATAGTTTAAAAGAAATTATTAGAAATAATTTCGAGCAAGAGATTTCTAGGAAGTGTTTAGTGCGCTGGAGGGCGGAGACTTCTGGAGATATTACCAGGTTCCCCTCGCGGTAAGTACCCTGTAGTCTTTGAGTATTTTTTAATTAATTTTATAAATCTTACAAATTTTACACTTTTGTCGATATTATTCTATCAATCAATGGATATTTTTAAAGTCTTAACAAGTATAAGACGTATTCAGTAACTGACATGTAATTAAACTTGTCAATTTCATTGATTTCTTCACTGCATTATGATAAATAAAATAATACTTTTATTACATGCAAAACGTATTATTCTTAAGAATGAATATAAAGTGGAGGCACATGGTGGACGTTAACATTAATAAGGATTAAATATTTCCTACATTTGTAACGTTTTAATGTTTCCTTTCCGTGAACCAATATCAAATCAAAAGGTAAACTATACCGTCTACTTTGCATATATTTTCTTAAATATGAAATTTGAGGGCGAGGGAGAAAGTATATGCCACTTTTAAGCTGGAGATTTCGATGACATGCTTTTTAAAACTTATTTAACACGTTCAATTCGGCGTGAGCCACCCGTGGCTCACATAAGAATTTTCAAAGAAATTTACATTGAAAGGTCCATATGATATGAAAAAACTCTCTTACTAACGGAGGTGCCGGGTTAAACTTAGCTCTAAGAAACTCATATACTAATTCAGCCTTCCATGATAAAATATAATAAGAGAAAATCTGGAGGCTAAAGAAATGGTAATGTAAGGAGTAAGGCAAAAATGTGCTAAATAGGATCAGTACTCAATCTATAAAAAGAAAAATTTCTAAGCCGAAGCTCCGAAGACAAAACCTCTAAAACAAAAAATTCATAATAATGAAATCTCTAGAGCAGAAAAAAATCCTCTAAAATCAGAATTTTCTAAAAAAAATTTAAAAATCACATCATTTCAGCATAAATGTAAAAATAGTAGCACGAATGGGATATGTCTTCCATCGCATATTTTTTTAACCCAAAGCCCTTTTAATAATAGGTTTTTGCAATTAAAAGAAACAACAAACTTGTTGAAAACAATATGTGGTTACATTTTTTAGTCTGATCTGGATAGCTGAAAATTTTAAATTGAGATGACCACAAGAAAGATGACTACAAGAAAGGACGGAGGATAAAATTTTAAACAATTTTTGCGCAGTGGATAAAAACCTATTTAACAAGAACACCTTTCCCATAAAATTTAAAAAAAGTATTCAGTTATATCAATTATCCACAGAAATATATTTTAAAAGTTTCAGTACACAATACAAATTAATGAAATAATTCAAAAAAGACATTTATCAAAATCGAAATTTTTTCTCGGTGGTTAATGATGTGAATCCATTATTTTCAAATAAAATTTAGAGTATGCAAAGGATAGATATATAAGACAAGTAGCTTGCCCGCACCCCGTGTTGCTCGGGATATCCGTGATTTTACTTGTATAGTAAATTGTTCCTACAGGTGATAACCGAAAACATCAACATCCCACCTTATCATCTTTCCATTGCCCCATTTTCCCATCCATCCAACCTCCCATCTTCTCATCGGCCTATCCTTCCGTCATCCCATCCCCCCACCCAACCCCCATTTTATAATATGTATAGAACCGAAAACCACTCATCACGAAATCTTCGGAACTATAAAGCCTACAAACTTGAGGCAGGCAGGTTACTTATAGGACGTAGCCATCAGCTAAGAAAGGATTTTTTGAAATTCAACCCCTTTGTCTGTTCTCTATTAGTTTGCGGCCTATTTCATGAATTTATGTACCGGTTACGATCATCAAATAAGCGCTGATCTCTTTCTAAAGACGATTATCTTTCCCTTTCGTTTACATATCTATTGCGATCTAATGATAAACATGCATTACGCTCAGCTGAAGGTTCTCTCCCTCTCCGAGAAACATACATATCGCGGTCTAATGAAAAGCCTCCACTTCGTTCAATTGATTATAGAAAGAATTTTTAAGGGTGCACAAGACTTTGATCACTAGATTCCCACAAAGTATTTGTATGGATTCATTTTAACGATTGTACAAAAATAGACCACTGTAACTATGCATTTTTGAAAAGTGCTCATCGAGACCAATCTTTTGATACCAAAATTAACTGAAAAGGACGTGATGAAAAATTTTCGATTTTCTTTGGGCGTTTTCGCATTCCAGAAGTGACTTTTTTCACTAATTTTTTAATTACTCCAGAAGGGATTGTCCGATTTTAATGAAATAAAGTATAGTGGAAAGTAAGGGATGTGACTTACTCCTTAACAGCAGAGAACTTCACAACGTTCCATTCTAATCCGTCAGATGGTAGTTTACCTACAAAATTCTCCAATTTTATTCCATCCAATTTCACACCGTAAATATCAAGCGATTTTAACCAAATTCACTATTTACAATTCTTTTGTGACCCTCTATTTAAATTATACGCAAACAGTCGCCCTCGCCAAAATATAGACAACAAAATTACAAAATGTAAATTTTTGACCAAAATTTCAGTCCGCGATTGGTCACTTTTTCACAAAAATAAAGGAAAGTATATATTTCGAAAAATCACAAAACATTAACAAAGTAAAAAATGAGAAGAATTTCAAAAATCGGTTGATATTTACCTGAGATATTCACTGTAAAATAAATACAAATTTTTCCATTTTTTTACTGCCTTGGTACATATCGTGGCGTTATATGTCCACAATAGTTAATTCCTTCTTTCTTGCGGTGATTTTCCACAATTCTCTTTTCTTAACATTTCACCTCTGTCGCTTATAACATTTTACCTTTGGAATATAAATATTCAACGACAGAGCATCATTCGACTTTCATCCCCCTTCCACTCCAGTCCTTGTACACTTGAAACATAAAAATACGCTGAAATTTTTAATCTCGAGTTTCGACCCAAATACAATAACTTCCCCATTTCCTGATGGGAAATTAACAAATAGCTTCCGACCTTTCATTGCAGCAGTTTTGCACGTGGTAATTATAATTTTGTGGCCAATCCTTTGCCTTCCTTAGTGCTTCTATTCTGTCTGACATACTCTCACATAAGTTCTTAATCTAAGAATGTAATATACCTTTTTTTACTTTCTCCCAGAATGCATTTATACTACAGGGGGATCCACATAATTGGCTAGCTTTCTCTTAATATGACGCCATATGTATTCTACGAACGAACTTGACCACGAGCCATCCCGAAATCGATAAGAGGCGGATGCCAGGGACTTCTTAATTTTTAATAAACGCTTACATGCATTATTAAATGAGTTTATAGTAATGTGTGCTGCAGTTTCAATAAGTTTTCCTCCCGAAAAGGGTGTTTTGCAGCAATTTGCCAGAGAGTTGATTTTTTATAGTTCTCATTACAAATTTGGGTGTGCACTCACCTTTGGATAGATCTTCTTGATTGCATCCCGAGCACCTTATGATAACTGCACAACCCCGCGGAGGGAAATTTTAGGAGGAAGAGGAAATTGGAAAATTTTAACTTGACAAATGTTGCAAAAAGGCCACAATTTTGGCATGAAATTTTCACTGTGTCTATTTTAAGTCTATAACTTCTGTTCTTTAGTAAATCAATAAATTCATGGCGTAATAACATACCTGTATGCGTTCTATTACTAAAATTGAATTTATTATACCAAAAGCACTCTATTTAAGCTTTAATTTGAGATGGTACTCACAAATTTTATTTTTAACATTACAGAAAGAAAATTAGATGGATTTCAGAGGTAGTTTTGCTTATTTTAAGAAATTTCATGGAAATCAAAAGAAACTTAAAAGAAGAAATTGTTTCCTTGGCGTTTTTTATGGTAAAAATCTCAAATTTCCTCGCATAAATAATATATTACGTTTATTTCCAGTTAACTTCAGCGATTTTGGCAATTATGTACTCAAATGTGAAAGTTCTAAATCAATCGGCAGTTCAAGACATCGAAGGCTGCTTTTTTATGCTAACCACTGAAGTGATTTTCAGTTTTTCGTATGGAGTCACATATATGCTTCCTGAACAATTACCGGCCATACGTCGGAGTGTTGGAGAAAACACTTACAGCTTATCCGCCTATTACATAGCACAGGCAATATCTACATGTCCAAAGGCTTGCATCACAAGTTTTATATTTTTTGGCCTTATATATGCATCTATTAGCTTCGCCAAAGGATTTCTGAATTATTTGAAAATGTCAGTTACTTTATCCTTATCAGCCATGACAGGAATAGCGTATGGAATGTTGCTCTCCAGCATCTTCGAATCCGATAAAATTGCAGCAGAACTTGCAGCACCTTTTGATATTTTCTTTTTACTTTTTGGAGGATTCTATCTAAATATCAATAGTGTTCCCTACGCAAAATATATCTCAATGTTTTACTATTCGAATGAAGCTCTAGCGTATGACTACTGGCACAATGTCGAATCTATAGGTATTACTTTTCATCCCAAATTTAAACAACTTACAGGGAATTCACTTGGGATTGTTACTCCTCTGATGTTGATATCTTATATCAAAAAATATTCTATATAGACTATACAATATAGTGTAAGGAGTTTTTCGGCAATATGTAACGAATTGCTGAACCCATTTTGATGATGCAGCCTCCAAAATGTTTTTATAACAATGATCTCGATTCCATTCCTTACTCCGAGTGATTTAAGAAACATTACTAACGCTGATAAAAGCAAAATAATGTGATTAAAACCTTTAATGGATTGGTAGGTCTCCTAAATGGCACAAAAGTAACGGATATTAATTCATTGAACAATTAGCAAAATTTAATTAAAATCTAAAGTAGTTAATTCAGAACCTTTCGTTGATTTTCAGTGGAATGAGCCCATGGTTATTGACCTCTATAAAATCTTCTTAGGGCCTTTCCGAATCCAATTCCTTGTCTTCGTCTTTATCTTTTTATAATAAAATATGACGTCAGAAAATAAGCTTAGCTATTATAATATTTCGTAGGAAGACAAGAAAACCTGTCCGGATTGGTTTGCTTTGATTTTTCAACTTTTTCAAAATATCACTCAATAGTTGGCTTGTCTTGATATTACGTCATTTATTGTTACATTAAGACGAAGACGAATATGAAGACTTGTATTCGGAAAGGCCCTTTGAATTACTTTTAAATATTTCCCCAAAATATTTTAATTTATTCTAAAAGAAATAGAAAAAAACTATTATATTATTACCAACGCTCTTTAACAAGGTATAGTTTTAGTATTAGTATTGAAAGCCATGAAAAGAAGTTTATGTGGATGAAGAAATTCACAGTACGCCAACTACAGACCTTCATATTGGCATTAGAAGATTAGTATAGAAAGCAGGGATTAGTTAGCCAGCGATGAGATGAGCACTTCACAGCAATGAGTTCTATTCTTATCACTTTTAAGCAATGCAATACCTTCAATAGTAAGAGTGTTATCCTTCTTTAGTTTTGTTAGTGGATTCTAAAGCAATAGCGATTGCTGTTAACAGAGATCTTATGGATAAAACAATATTCAGTAGAGACAGCAACCTTCACTACACTTTCGAGAATCCATACGTAATTATTGAAGTTTTTAGTTCCATATAAGTGTCCAATACTGGAAGGAAATAAATATAGAGGAAGCATTGCTATCTCAAAAGCGCCCCAAACTTTGTGTTCACCTTATACGTGCGCTCACAAAAATCTCATCACCCCTTAGGAGTTTTCGTGTCTCTAATTTCATTTACTCCATTGACCCATTTTATTTGTTTATTTCCGTTAAAGTACCTCAAAAAGCAAACAATTTTTGTACATTTTATAAAAACAAAATTCCACTTCCAATTTTCGCGCTATCTTGAGTATCCAAAGGACACTACATTTTTCATATCCCCAACAGATTTTTACACATTTGTCGTAAATGAGAAATTTGCAGACATGACTCATACTTTCTTTGCAAATTTGCATGCGTGAAATTTTTGTACCACTTTTGAGTAGGAAATTTCAAAAACATACTCTCTACAGGTCATTTATCTCTGTCACTGTTCATAAGCACTTATCTAAGCTGTAAGATAAGTATATTGAATTTCACACTTTAAAAGTTCTATTTATTTTGATTATTATCCGATCGCTCATACAAATCAAGCGAAAACTTCCTACGAATACGCTTTTCACTAAAGAAACTTTTTTTTTAATTTAACCCCTACTCTTAGTTCTACTGGCAAAGTAAGGAATAAAATCGAGATACAGTTTAAAAAAAAAAACAATTTGAAGTTTCACCAAAATCATTTTAGTAACTCAAAAAATTTTTGGGCAGTTAAAGAAGCTAGACGTCGATTGTTTCTTGAAATCATTAAAATCAGAGGGATACACTCCAGGAGAATTCCTTGTCTGTTTATTTACTTTTTCTTTTATTTCTTTTATTTTTGTAGATTGTTCACAAGAAGGAGGACAGTGTATTCGAAACGGTTCAGAAGTTCTCATAAAGTACTCATTTTCGTCACATCCTTTAACAATTGCTGTTGATTACGCAGGATTAATGGGTATAGCACTGATTTTTCATATACTTGCATTTTTAGGAATAAAAAGATATGTAAATAGAAATGGATATTATTAAAAGATAAAAGTCTTTCAGTGCCCTTCTTTCTGTTGTTCTATTGAAATATTTACAAAACTGACCGGAAGAATTTAAATGTTAATATTTATATTTGATCAGAACTTTAATTTTCGCTATTAGAACTTCAAGAATTCCTTAAAGTATTTTTGAAATATAACATCTCTTTGGAAAAACGCTCATTCCTTTACCTCGGTAAAAAATGAATTTCGTTCTGGATGGTTTGCATTTATACGTTATACAACTTTTTCAAATGAAATATAATGCATAGGATTTGTACTTTACTATAATTCGGTTTGAATGTTATGAAAATATAATTAGAAGGAGTTCGAGTGGATAAGCCTAAACTGAGGCAGCCTATCTACAAAATCAGTACAGTAAGGATTTGAAAAGTATCTGTCAAGTTTACAGATATTTTGATGTAATAACTGCTTACACTAATTCCAATAACATTCACTCAAATATGACATCCGACAATTCAGAAACACAGGCTACAGCAAAATAATTCCAAAAACCAACTGATTTTCCTCTGTATCCACGAGTTTGGGTTCAAAAGCCTATTTTATGCGTAAAAAGACTCAAACGAAAATAAGGCCCACCGCAAATTTAATATTCTAATTTTCCATATGAATAAAGTAGCAGAAGCCCATATTGGAGTTCAATAAACACAGCCTCCAATGATTATAAATGTTTCGAGAATAAATACAGGCAAGCGGGCGGCAACGGCAAGCGCCCACCAAGTTTGTCAATAACCGCACACCCGAGCAGCCCCATCATAATTCCAAAAATCACCCCTAGAAATCCGTTTCTTTCTAATCTCACATCGGCACTTCGGCAGCCCTGGAGTGCTTGAGCCGATTTTAATACACATCTTGAACACATACAGCACAGGCAAAGGTACAGAAGACAGCACAGAACTCGATATTACAATTTTTCTGTATATGCCGAATGCCATGCCGTTTCCATTTTTTATTCATTGCGCTCCTCTTTCAGTTTTCTTCACTTATTTTCATTTTTTAATGTATTAAATTATGTGTTTGCTTTTTTAGTCAGGCTCAACTGAAATAGCACGAGAGTTAGTCACACCGACTAGAGAGAGAGTCTACCTTAGCTCTTGAGGAACGTCAGTACGAGGTATTTACTAGGCGAGGTAAGACCTAGTGACTTGACTTGGACTGTTTGTGCCTTGCTAAGTGTAGAGTGCAAGAATCGCACTTTCAAGCCGGTGGTAAGCGTTAACCGATATCCAAGACTGGAAGCGGTAGCCGTAGCCGTAGCCGGTAGATAGAATCCACACTTTCGTGTCACGGGTAGTGAGACTCGAACAGGAGTTCAGTTGGACAAAGTTGCAAGGAGTTGAGTTGCCGGAGCAGGGGGCACGTGTTAGGAATCCAGATATTCAGAACGTAAGTACAAATCCGCTTCCTTGCAAGAATCGCATATATCCTCACAATTCAGCTTTCATCCCGATTCCAAAGGACTTGAGAGTGTGTTTTATGTTTGAGTTTGATTTACCTTTCTGCTTGGCTGGGGGTAACGGCCAACGGGTAAGAGTGAGAGAAGAATAATTTTAAGAACTTGTGCAGAGAAGGGTGTGTGACTGGAGTCGTTTGTGTGAAGGGAAGAAATCCTTTTGGCGCAATAACGAAACATTTAATCGAACAGATGTCCTCGCTTTTCTCAACACTGGGGCGAGTGAGAGAAACAAGATACGATTAAACCGGCTGCAATTGCAAATCTTGGGGGGGTATGGTGGCGGGTGATAAGCCATAAGTTTAGGGGTAGCCGGGGTAATCCACAATAATTTCACATCAACTCAAACTCGAACTTGCTGTTGCTCCTGCTGCCTTCACAGTACTCTCTCCCCCTCTGGCTTCGGCTGCTAATTTCAAGTACATTCTGCGATTAGTCAGGTACGACTCGCATGAATACACGCTTCTGTTTACACAAAGTTTTAAATTTAATTAACCGACGTCATGTGAAATTTAATCGAACAAACAATCGGCTAATAATTATATTTGAAAAAGCGAAAAGCCATTTCTCTAACGAGTAACGACCCAGCCGCACTCTTCTGCTCAATAAAATTTATCTTAGTCATACTCAATAGTCGTAGTTTGTAGATTTGTGCTTTCATACCCCGTGCCCCTCGCCTCACCGCGCGCAATTCGGATTGTTCCCGTTTTTATAACAATGGGAACATTGTGTACAATTTTAGTCTCTACATGTAAACTAAATTTCAATACCTTCAATGTATTAGAGTGCGATTAAAATTGACGTTTTATTTCATAGTAGGTATAGGTATGTGGAAGAGTTTTAGTTTGGTATCTTTCCCGGCCGGCGTCCCGCCCCTCGATACCGCCCGGTTCCAACACCGTTTTCCATTCATTCAGCCGTACTCGTACATATATCTACCTACCCGCAGATACTTTATAATATGTTTATTCCCCGTCTCTCTCGTTCGCTTTGGATATTTGTTATGAGTTCAATTGAATGCATTATTACTTTCAGATAAAAAGATATTTTTTTCCAGGCATTCGTTCTCTCGTTCTATTTTCCATTTCTATGGTATTCTTTTATCCATTTTTGTACATGTTTAAGACGTTCAGCTGGGGATTATTCTTCCATTTCTTTCAGTTTAATTAGACTGCTATTATGTTCGATATAAATACGAAATCGTTATTTTATGCTTTTTCTCCTCGATATTTAGCCGAAGCTTAGTCTTGCTCGCTCTTGCACCGCTGCGGCGACCCGACCGATGACGATGACTAGCAGCAGAGGCAGTTACAGTTTTCGGTTAATGGGTATTTCGTTAGACGAAAAGTTAAATAGGCCCTGAGTCCCGTCCCGAGCCCCGAGCCGAGGGGAATATTTTGGAAGATATAAAATTTAGAAAAGCAACAGCACAAAGAATTACCCGTCATACAGGCCGGTAATAAAATTGAGTTCTTTTGGGGCGATTATAGAAATCTAATGTGTGCGTCTTCCCTTCGTATCTTTCTACTTATGACTAAGAATCTTTATTGTTCTTGGATTTTCTTGTTCAGTTTCCGTTTAATTTTTAGTATACTCGGTGCTTTGCTAGTATGCACAGTTGGGTAAATCGTGTGATTTGTGACTTGTGCTTGTGAGTTGTGACTTGTGACTCACGGGCGAACTAACTAACTAAATCGTTCGCTGTCGCTGGTCCACTGAGCTGTGCTGCTGCGTTCGAATCTGTTGGTTTGGCGCGATTCGTGTGTTGGGTTTGGGTGGTATACTGTGCACTTATAGTAATTGACTAATTGCGCTAAGTTAACGTGCTAATCGATAGCGACTTGATAGCTCACTGACGGACGGTGCTGTTTGCTGTTGTTTGCGCTGCAGATTTTTGATGCCTGATTTCTTCTTCGGTTTTCTTTGCACTAATGACCGTGTGATGTGCGATTTCTTTGGCGATTCACTTTAAAATGCGATGACTCCTGCGAATTTCGTCACTGCTGCTTTAGAGCTTTGAACAGAGGAGGAAGAGGAACTAACACATCTAATATTATTCTATGCCGAACAGCCGAAGTGAGATACAACAACGACCAGAAATTATTTGTATTATGGTAATTTTTAAATTAAATTGCTATTGGATACAGTGAAATTGGTGTTTACTCAACATTGTACAGAAATCACGAATGACCTGAATAACTGTTTTTACGTATATTTTCGTTCAAAATACATTCTTTTTCCAAATCATTTTTTTTTCAAGTAAAGATAACATCAACTGTAATTTTGTATATTAGGTATTTCATTGTTCATGTGTGTTTTATTGCTAGGTACATGTTTTCATTGCATGAACTAAAATAGAAATTGTCGAGTAAACTACTATTCACCAAGCACATTTTTTTCTGAAACCAATAATAAACATTGCCGTGATAATTTAAAAAAATTGAATAAACATTTTTTTTTAAATATCATGGCGAATTAAAGCTTGCTTTGCATTTGAGATTGTACGAATTATAATTAAATCTCAAGACGACAGAATAAGTATCTATGTGGAATTAAATTTGATCCTATACTGCTCCCCACTCAGATTATTACGTTCATGGACGATAGACCCACTTTTAAGATTGAAAAACACAAATTTTCGTGTAATTTCAAGTTGCTATCTCTCGTATTGTATTAATTTTTAATTTATTTTGAATTTATGAACAGAACTTTTCTAAAGAAGGCTTTCAAATCACGCATAAATCGTATACAGTATCTCACATTCGTATTCGTACGTCATACTCTGGCTGCTAAATTTACAAAAACTAAATTTACATTCAATCTGCATCACAATAATTCGTTATTAGTATATTTACTTTTTCGGAAAAAATAAATTTCAAAGATAATCAGGATATCCTTCATCATAATGCGGTCCATACACGTTACGATCTGCAGTAAAACTTGATCGAGTTGGACATGTAATCGTATTCGTATCGTGTGTAGGGCTGCTGTCCAACTGGTTTTCAAGTTCATCCAACGGCTGGATAAAAATCAAATTGTTTTAATTTTTTTTAGGGCGGGCCTTAAGGTTGTACTGCAGATTGTGTCGTTTATGGTGAAGTTGTACAACGCATTGTATCAATTGCTTGAGCAAGACGTCAAACCAAGTTGTACTGCAGATCGTAACGTGTATGGGCCGCATTATATATCTCCAAAACTGACATTTTGATTTGCCTATATTTTGTATTTGTTTGTATTGTCATAAATAAGCTCTCATTACATTCGTTTGCCGACAGGATATTTTGGAAAATATATGGTTTTATATAAACTTCTTCATAAATTTGCGAATGGAGTCGTGTCTTATACCCCAGGTGTCCCAGTTAAAGTGACCGATCGGGCGTCCAATGATAGGTTATAGGGCACCATAGAGAAACAAAAATCTATTCTACAAAAATTGATATGAGGAACTAGTTGGAAATTCTGAAAACAGCAGAAAAGGTTTAGAATGTTTTGATCACCAATGATCTGTCCAGAAGAATTAAAAAACGCTGTATACTCTGCCTAGCTCAATATGGAGGGGGCATGGCATATTCCGGCCATGGGATAAAAATTGTAATTACATGTATTTCGGAAACATTTTTTTATAGTATAATAAATTTAACCCACATTGTTTAAAAAATTGTCGTCTCAAAATTATACGTCTACTGTCATTTATTTATTGATGTATTTATTATGAATATTTTTGACGAAACATCTTAATAAATTTTACACAATTAATTACACAAAAACAAGTTGCTTTTATTATAATTTGTCGTTGGAAATATTTACAATAAATTATTATTCCTCCAACTACTAACTTCTACATTCCTTCTGCAGAATTAATGTTACTAAATATTTCCTTGATAAATACGAGGGATGTTTCCAAAGTTTTGGGAATTTTGCTATAATTTTTTTTATTTTGTCAATTTTCATCAATATAATCTCCATTTAACTGAATACATTTATCCCAACAATAAGCTAATTTTTTTAAACCGCCCTCAAAGAACTTTTTCGGTGTCTTCTTAATCCATCTCAGTTAAACTTTCAAATCGAACACCCCGCAAAGGTTTTTTCAAATCTGGGCATGGATGATAATCGCTGAGTGCACTCCTTGCAGATGTTGAATAATTTCTGAAGTTTTCACACCCTCTTTCCACAAAAAGAAAATTATTGATCTTTGAGACAGTACTGCGAAAATGCATCTATACAACTGGAACACCTGAATCAGAGTGAACAATGTTGCACTGGAGACTGGATAGCTACATAAATATGTCAAGGCTTGTCTTTGTCTATCACCAATAGCATTGCCTATAAGTTCTGCGTAATTTAATTATAACAAAATTCCCAGAACTTTGGAAACATCCCTCGTAAATTCAAATTTCTGAACTCTTTTCTCACAAATTAAATCTATTTGGAAACTTTATAAAATGCAAGTTTATAACGGTATAATGTTCTAATTTGCGTACAGTGTACTTCCAACAGGGCGGATTCAGAAGTTTTAAATTTCTTTACAGTAAAAACTGTGTTGTTTTGTTAAAAGTGTTTCGTTGATTGAGGGAAAAAGTTACTTCCCCAAAACCTGTACGCTATACCACGAGGAAGAAGTCTTATAGAATTTGAAAAAGGCCAAATTCAAACTTACAAAAATATGAAACATTAAGCCCGCCCTATAATTTAGTTAATGAATTTGTAAAGAATCCTGATATCAATAGGAAAGTGAAACATCCTGAAAGGCTTCCTAAGCTCACCCTAAAGGGCGAATTGTACCGATTGCATCAAATTCTTCGATAGGCTGTACAAAAATAAAAAATGAAGTGGCACCAGGAGTGTTCAAAGATGATCTGGAGAGTTATAAGAGGGAGTGGAAATATTGTCCGTGAAAAATGAAAAATGCTCCCAAATAGTAATTAGGATAGTAATTCACTGCAATCAATTTATTCTGTGCTGATAGACAACTCATTTACCTGTTGCCTCTTACTACCTCTAAAGAGAATATAAACCAAATGTGGTTTGGTGCTTAAATTTTAGCGTATTAGATATTTAGACTTTATAGAATGTAATCCTTTCGAGTTTTTACCCACACTTTTCCCGTGTGAAGTCAAGTGGCAAAGAAACGCCACTCTGTTGATCACCAAAAATCCCTTTCGTGCAATTTTAAATTGATAAGAATTTTTCTATTTTTATATTGCGTCGCTGATCCATCCAGAAAATACATTATCTTCTCTATTCCTCCAAATTTAACGATGTTTTGTACCTGAGAGCCTCCATTATTAAAATAAATCCTGAAAAAAATGTATAGTTGGCTGAGAGTTATTCCCTTAGAAACTTTGTGTCTCGTCAATAAGAAATAAATCCTTACTCCAAAATTTTCAATGAAGTCCT
>QYTT01088720.1:9513-23195 GCA_006980735.1 Dasypogon diadema | reverse complement strand
TATTTATTAATAATAGTAGAGATCTTTAGCCCTGGAAGTAAGTATATCAAGCAGAAATAGCAAATACTTGATAATTGAAGACGTCAGAAAGTGTAATTTTTCAAAAATGGAAACATGATACAATGCACATTTCCTGATATCAGCGACTTTAATGCACGGCTTTTCGCGACGCCTGATTCACTTTTTTGCAAAAACTCAAAAACTAATTAAAGATTGAATTTAATTTTTCTGGTCAAAAATAAAAATTGTAACCGACTTATACTACTTTAAGTTATCTATATATAATCCTTATTATTATTCAGAGTATATTTTTATAATTTTTAATAATGTAATTACTGTTCCAACATTATTTTCTTAATCAATATTAAAATTTATTATCAATAAATAGACGAAAGGATTTGGAAGGCGGAAGTATTTATGGACACAAAACTCTTACTCTTGAAAGTAAATCCGTGCAGATTTTATACAGATAAAGAACACATTGTTCACTTCAAAAGAAATCACAAAATCTCAGGTCAGAGAAATCAAAAATGGTAGTTTACTCTACATTTGCATTTTTTGTGGAACTTCACAAAATAGCGCAATTTAAAAAGAACGGAATGTATCTTTAATTTTATATTTCGACATGGTTAGCAAATATAATATGTATATGTGTGTCGAATGAGATTATTTCTAATTATTAGAAGGAATCAGTTGTTGCGTCGATGCATAAAAGAGAAAAAAATAAGGTGTGTGTGGATATCAAGCAACGATAAAAAGAGAGAAAAGCTAGAAAAAATTACTTAAAAGTTCCCACTGAACCTGAAATCAACTGAAAAATTTATCTCTAGGAATGAAAATAGTAAAATATCCTCAAATTTTCGTCCTACGTAAAAAAAGGCAAAAATCATAATACTCACCTTATGTTTCACAAAAGAATGCAAGAGATGAAAAATAAAAATTCATTTCTCTTAAAATTCTCACGCTCAAGGCTGAGAGGTGTAGCTTAATTCAAATTCTATACGCCGGGTGGAAATCGTTACATTTCCAAAGGATTTCATTCACTAATACATAAAAGCGAAGAGCCTCGGAAGATTCCATTGATTTACAGGTGAGTTTTTTAAACAGTGTAAGGCAATGAATTAAAGTAAGAAATGTGTTAATGTTTCTGCGCATTTGTATAACACTTCATCAAGTTCAGTTTTGAATTTCACAAAACGCGACGCGTAAACGGCATTCATGGTACAAACAATATCGTTCTTCCAAGTCTTCGTCTTCGTCTTCATCTCGTTATAACAATTTGTGACGTCAGACCGAGACAACTTGGAGCTTGTCTAGTTTGTATAACACTTCATCAAGCCTTTGAGTTGACTTCATGCAAATTATGGATAAGACGAAGACGAAGACTTGGACTGGAATCGGCCCTAAATGTATTTCGGTGATGCATTGCAGAGGAGGTGGTTGAGACTGGCTCGCGTAAGAATTAGGGTTGGGGGTATTACCAATTATGAGTTAAATCAAACACGCTATTATCGGACAGACTGTATATTAATAATATAATAACAATTTTTTTCTCTACACTTAAACAGCTTTCTAAAATAGTTGCTGTTTTTCTTTCCCTTGCACAATTTTAGACAATGTATGAGTAATCATTTTCTTCTTCCTATTTGCAGTTTATCATCAAAGACCAATGTGTACCCAGTAAGAACGAACTAAGATCTACTTCTGATGAGGTGCGCCGGGCGCACGTTATTAAAATGTTTATCAACTACTTCATTTCAATGGCTAAGGCTGCATATAAACTTAAAAACAGTGACCTATGTAAAATTTATCTAAACCAGGCATCCAGATTGTGTGTACTTCTTAATGAATATTGCTACGAAGAATACGCCCGACAATTTTTAAATAAAATCGAATTAATAGGAAAAACATTGCAATCATCAAAACAACCTTCAAGTACACCTGGTCCAGCATTGCCTTTACGAATAAATTTGGAACCAATCCGATCCTGTCGACAAAATAAGAGAACGATAAATGTGGACATGTCAAACGATGGAATGAAGCCAGAAACCCCCACTAAAATGGTACAGTTCAACGAAGAGTTCAATTTTATTGAACCAAGATCGTTCTTTACTGAAGCAGATGTGCATAGTTCACCCAAAGATTTTACTTCACAGAAGGAAAATATTAAACCTAATAGCATTCTAAAACAGTCCGGACATTCTAAAAGTGATAAATCAAAAAATATTAGCATTAATGACCAAGCAACTGGGGATAACGATAGCGTAATTTTTACAGAACTGTAGATGGTCGGTTTGCTTTCGCTGCTAGATGTGATAACTTTATTTTAATTGAAAGTAATAAATAAATTTTAGGGGTTATCCAGGAGATTTTGTGAGTTTGTTCATTTGTTTTAAAAAAACAGTGTGATGCACTAAATTTCATTTCAGTTTTTTTTCTTTTGGTTCGAATTAAATTATTAATTAAAAAAAAAACAAGTTTTTTCTACTTTAGAAAATTACACTTTACACAATTGTATTAATTAACTTCCTGCCAAGTTATTGTATTTGGGACGAAAATCGTATAATTTCACGCTTCAGGGGCAGTAGCTTCGATTTATACTATCTTTAAGAAAATGTATGTCTTAATATCAAACTTTATATAGCCAAAAACATATAGCATGCATAAAGCTCTGTACTTACATCTATTCCATTGGTGGCATAAAAATCCCCAGTACCCATCGAAGCATACAACTTGTACCCCATCTTGGATAAATCACGGATTGAAGGAAGTAATTCTTGCTTATGCTAAAATAGATAAAAAGTCAGTATTTTTACATTACTAAAAGTTTAAACTTACATTAAAACTGCCAATAGAAAGTAATATAGCTCTTTTTGGAATTTGAAAACCAGTAGATAACATTGCTTTCAAATAAGCCTCATAGCGATTGTCGCCAAAGCATGCAACTTCTCCCGTTGAAGCCATTTCTACTCCGAGCATAACATCAGCTCCGGCAAGTCGAGAAAAACTGAACTGTGGAACTTAACGCCCACTTTACCACATCCATGAAGAACATCAACTGGTTCCACGGGCAGACCTATTACAACTCTTGTTGCCATTCCCACAAAGTCGTGATCAAGAGTTTTTGAAACGAATGGAAAAGATCTTGATACACGAACATTACACTCGATCACCATTAACTGATTGTTTTTAGCAATTAGCTGCATATTGAAGGGTCCAGTAACATCAAGGAGGGCAGCAACCTCTCGGGTGATTTCCTTAATTTTTTCCAGTGTTTCTGTGTTAATTCTTGCGGGGTGTAACAAGTGTCGCATCTCCTGAGTGTACACCTGCATTTTCCACATGTTCAGAAACTGCCATACACAAGATTTCCCCATCAGCGGCTACAGCATCAACGTCTATTTCTTTAGCTTCTGTCAAAAACTTCGAAATTACAACAGGACGGTCATTGCTAACTTTAGAAGCCGCGTTTAAGTAAACCTCTAAATCATGGTTCGAATAGGCCACGTTCATAGCAGCTCCCGATAATACATACGACGGCCGAACTAGGCAAGGGTATCCAACTTTTCCACAAAATTCAATCGCAGCCTCTAAGGTGGTGAGCTCTTTCCATTCGGCTGAAGGATTTTCTTTCCTTGTAGCAAACGAGAAAATTTGAATCTGTTTTCGGCGCTGTCAATAGAGTCCGGAGAAGTGCCAAGAACTTTAGCCTGTTTACGATGCAACTCCATGGCAATATTATTTGGCAACTGACCACCCATTGAAAGAATGATACCGTCTGGGTTTTCCAGTTGGTAAATATCCATGACAACTTCAAAAGATATTTCCTCGAAATACAGGCGATCGCACATGTCGTAGTCAGTTGAAACAGTCTCCGGATTATAATTAATCATAATTGTGGATCGTCCCAAGTTGCGAAGTTCTCGAAGGCAGCCAACTGCACACCAATCGAATTCAACAGAACTTCCAATGCGATATACACCGGACCCTAAAACTATTATATAATTTCCGGGGAATTCAATGTCATGGCAAGAAGCGTTGTAAGTAATATAGAGATAGTTGGTGGTAGCAGGCCATTCCCCTGCAACCGTATCAATTTGTTTAACAAATGGAGTAATATTTATTTCTTCACGGTGGAGACGGACGTTTCCGTCATTACTTTTTATGGCTTTTGCTATTAATTTATCGGAAAATCCCATTTGTTTGGCTTTCAACAAATGCTCATAAGTTAAAGCATTTCCGTGAGTTTCTAAAAGGTTCAAATAATCGATAATGTTCTTCATTTTATTGAGAAACCAGGGATCAATTTTGGTCAGTTCATACAGTTTTTCTATAGTGTAATTTGCCTTCAATGCAGCCGCTAAAACGAAAGTTCTTTTATCAGTAGGTTGAACAAGCTCCTCCTCTTTCACCGCTTTCAGGTAAGGATCGAAACCTATAACAGATTCATCTACCATTCTTAAAGCCTTTTGAAAGGCTTCTTCGAATTTCCTTCCAATGGCCATTACCTCACCGACACTCTTCATTGAACTACCAATGTTTTTACTGACTCTGGTAAATTTTGCTAGATCCCACCTCGGAATTTTCACCACGCAATAATCGAGGCTCGGTTCAAAACAGGCGGTGGTGTTTCCAGTTACAGAATTCTTAATATTAGGCAGGGGAATTCCAAGAGCCAATTTTGCTGCCACATAAGCTAATGGATATCCTGTTGCTTTGCTCGCGAGCGCAGAACTTCTAGATAATCTAGCATTAACTTCAATATATAGTATTCTGCGGAAAATGGATTCAGAGCGTACTGAATGTTGCACTCTCCTATAACCCCAAAATGTCTAATACTTTAATAGCGGTTGTCCGCAGCATATTGTACTCTCTATTGGAAAGAGTCTGAGATGGTGCAACTACTATGCTTTCACCTGTATGAATCCCTAAAGGATCCAAATTTTCCATGTTGCAAACCGTTATGCAGTTGTCGAAAGCATCTCTTACCACTTCATATTCAACTTCCTTCCATCCCTTGAGTGACTTATCAATGATGAGTTGGTTGGAATGCGCCAATGCTTGTTGAGCCAAATTTGTTAATTCTTCGGTATTATTAGCGAAGCCCGAACCTAGTCCACCTAGCGAGAAAGCGGCACGTGCCATTACTGGATATCCAAGCCTTTCTGCAGCTTCAAGAGCTTCTTGTACCGAATAAACTGCTTCCGATGGTGCAACTTTCTCACCAATCTCAGCAATTCGATCTGCGAATATCTTTCGATCCTCAGTTTCAATTATAGACTGAATAGGGGTGCCTAAAATTTTTACATTATATTTACTAAATATACCCGCTCTCTGAAGTTCGACACCACAGTTCAAGGCTGTTTGCCCTCCAAACGTTAGCAAAATTCCATTAGGACGTTCTGCTTTAATAACCTGTTCGACATATTCACTTTTCAGTGGTAAGAAATAGACTTTGTCTGCTAAGCCTTTAGATGTCTGAACTGTTGCGATATTGGGATTGATTAGAATAGTTTGAATCTTTTCTTCTTTTAGAGCTTTGATTGCTTGAGAGCCGGAATAGTCAAATTCTCCTGCCTGGCCTATAGATAAACCTCCAGATCCTAATATAAGGACTTTTCTAGGTTTCTTTTCAGGGATAGACTCAGGCTTAGGAGTGTAATTCAACCGTTCAGTTAGGATATTCTTAATGCTGCGACTGTTGCACTTGTTGCATATGTTTTCTCTGACCGCATCCAAAAATACGTCAAAAAGCATTTCTAAGTCCTAAAAAAATAAAAAGTAAATAAAAATTAGGTGGTTTGGTCAATAAAGTATTACTTCCGGTCCAGCTGTATGTTCTGGGTGAAATTGTACTGAAAAATATGGCTTCTCCTTATGAATTATTCCCTCGTTTGTTTGATCGTTAGCGTTTGTAAATAACGGCTCCCAGTTTGATGGAAGAGTATTAACATCAACAGCGAATCCATGATTCTGAGATGTCATGAAGCACCGTCCGGTTCCATGATGAATGCAGGGCAGATTGTGTCCCCGATTGCCATAATTCATTTTATATGTTTTACAACCAATTGCCGTTGACAGAAGCTGATGCCCCAAACATATACCAAAAATTGGTTTATTACATTGATTCATCCATTTCTGAATTTGCTCAACAGTTTTTGTACACATGGCTGGATCACCTGGACCATTACTTAGAAAGAGACCGTCAAAATCACTGGGGTTGATATTGTAATCCCATGGAACTAAGTCAACTCGGGCACCACGTTTAATAAAACACCGAATCTGATTCAACTTCAATCCGCAGTCTACAGCACAAATCCGGGGATTTCCGCGTTTATTATATGTAGTTACTGCTTTCACAGAACATTCTTCCACTAAATTACGAGTATTAGGATCCGAAAATGAGAATTTTGTTTCCAAATCGGGTACACCCTGCACTATGCGACCTAATACCGTCTTGTCACTATCCCGTATCAGCTTTGTTAAAGCCCTTGTATCTATGCCACTGATTCCAGGAATTCCTTCTGTCTCCATCCATTCTGAAAGTGTTCTCCTTTGCTGCCAATGAGATGGAGCATCGCAAACTTCTCCAACTACTAGACCAGACACCGTAATTCCATCGGTCCATTCAAAATACTTTGGTAGGCTATGCTCATCGCATTCATCCGAAGGGACACCATAGTTTCCGATAAGTGGATAAGTTAAGACAAGAATTTGTGCACGATAAGATCGATCAGTCATAGATTCTGGGTAGCCGACCATTCCCGTTTGAAAAACCACTTCTCCATCAGAATCCTTCTTAGCACCGAAGGATTTTCCACGCATTATACTGCCATCTTGGAGTATAAGATAACAGTCGGTACTCATGTTGTTTTAATCTAGGATTTCTCTTTTGAGTGAAAGTGTGCCAGGAACCTGAAAAAGAATTAAATCAAATATTATTAAAAATTCAAATGAAATACTGTATTGTCGAAGTAATTCGTAAAGAGTTTTTGAAAGTGGGTATTTCCGCTCCAAATCGTTAAATTATACTCTTTGATATTTATTAATAATAGTAGAGATCTTTAGCCCTGGAAGTAAGTATCAAGCAGAAATAGCAAATACTTGATAATTGAAGACGTCAGAAAGTGTAATTTTTCAAAAATGGAAACATGATACAATGCAATTTCCTGATATCAGCGACTTTAATGCACGCTTTTCGCGACGCCTGATTCACTTTTTTGCAAAAAATTAAAATTAAAATTTCTGGTCAAAAATAAAAATTGTAACCGACTTATACTACAATACTTTAAGTTATCTATATATAATCCTTATTATTATTCAGAGTATATTTTTATAATTTTTAATAATGTAATTACTGTTCCAACATTATTTTCTTAATCAATATTAAAACTTATTATCAATAAATAGACGAAAGCATTTGGAGGGCGGAAGTATTTATGGACACAAGACTCTTACTCTTGAAAGTAAATCCGTGCAGATTTTATACAGAAAAGAACTTGTTCACTTCAAAAGAAATCACAAAATCTCAGGACAGAGAAATCAAAAAACTCCACATTTGCATTTTTTGTGGAACTTCACAATTTAAAAAGAACGGAATGTATCTTTAATTTTATATTTCGACATGGTTAGCAAATATAATATGTATATGTGTGTCGAATGAGATTATTTCTAATGATTAGAAGGAATCAGTTGTTGCGCCGATGCATAAAAGAGAGAAAAGCTAGAAAAAAACATTGAACAATTTATCCTTATATTTCACAAAAGAATGCAAGAGATGAAAAATAAAAATTCATTTCTCTTAAAATTCTAACGCTCAAGGCTGAGAGGTGCAGCTTAATTCAAATTCTATACGCCGGGTGGAAATCGTTACATTTCCAAAGGATTTCATTCACTAATACATACACCCAGAAAAAGAACTTGGTTAAAGCGTAACTATTTCGATAGTTATTTGACGAAAAGATTTGGATCTCACTTAGACACGTAATTAGAACAACAACAAAATATCTCGATCTTTATACAGATCTTAGATCTGGATCTTTAAAGATTCAAAAATTAGTACTGATTCCCACATATAGGTGCACTTTCTTAGTCTTAGATGTTGGTACTATTGTTTATCAAACTTAAAGAGTGATCTTAAAAGTGAGCAAACATGTATGATATAAGATTATAAGTATTACAAAACAAAAAACAAATAAAATTTATGCCTTTGAAATATTGCAATTTATTACATACAATAAAATAAAATAATGCCTTACAATTAGCAGCTATCAAGTTGACTATGATTATCAGTACTGTCAACGTACAATACCAATTTCAACAAAATTCCGATCGTTTTTATGCCTACGGATCTGGATATTGAGCGAAAATACACAGTTATTTAGTAGCATTTATATTAAAAAGGCGATGGGCGGGATATTTAAAGAATTAATTGCGTCGTCGGACGCAAAAACTTCCTCGTCAAAAAGGCCACATTTTAAGGATGAAATAATAGAGGATAGTGAGAGTGAATAGAGAGCAGGTAAAATAAATATAAAAGCCTGTAGATTAAGGCTACAATGAATTTTAAACGCATTTAATGAGCCGCAACTAATCAGATAGAAATCTATCTTCCAATTTTAGGTTTGTCAGCGAATATTAAAGTGTGGCAGATATTGGTCTTAGCGCCCAATCCCCCTGTTTTCTTTTCCTCATGGGTCATGAGTAGTTGATACTATAATAATAATAACATTTGGTTGTTCGTATGACGTCTTCGATCAATAATGTATTAACAGTCTTATGAACCCTTTGCGGTCCAACGTAGAGTCTGACTCGATATCACATTTCTTTGCAGCAAATTTAACCTCAAGTGCAGCGGAATTGACATGGTTTTAAATTTTTCATTTTTGTGAGTTCTTGTTAAGGTTATATCCATAGTCAAGGCCGGTTCAGATTTACTGGCCCGTAACCACATGAAACGAACCGGTAAAATGTATTTGTTAATGGATTTGTTGATTCCAATTAATAGGCAACGAAACTGCAATGGCACGAAACGGCACTGCGGTGATATTTGTTGTAGAGCATTCACTCAAAATATGTTTCGGAAAAAAAAACTTATTAATTCTGATCGTTCGCACAGGTTGGTCTCCTCTTTTAAATTGACTACGACTCCGGCTATATTTGATTCAATTTCCTCGCCAGTTATTGCACATGAGTTTCTACCTCGGAAAAATCATTCACGTATGGACGAGCCTAGAGGTGGGATTACGCGCCCTGTTTAGTCAAGTACAAAAAACTAGGAACGCTTTCCCTTTACTATCAAAATGTCAGTGGAATTAGAACTAAAACTAAGGACATCTTGCAATCCTTAGCTGTTTTGATGTCGTTGCTTTGACGGAGACCTGGCTACATCATGGATTTTATGACGAAAATTTTTAGCAACAATAAAAAGAAGTTGAATTATGTAGAATTAATGTGATAGTTTATTAAAATAATTATTAAACTTAACTGCTTTCAAAATAGTGAAAACAGAGACGGGACAAGGGTGAGGCAACCGAGATACTTGCCTCTTTCTTTCTCTTGCCAAAATCTAGCGTAATACATAACTGGTATAAATCAATTATGGCTTCTTTTCTTGTTTTGTAACATCTTCGTGCAAAGATCTGCTAAATAATCAAGAACAAATCTTTTTTTAACAACTCTAGAAAGAATTTCAAACTGCGTGCTTGATGTCTACGGATTTTGATTAAACATACAAAACTTTTTGCTAGAATAGGACACCTTAACAGCACAAGAATTAGGCAAGTCAAATGTCCACTTTATTTCTTTTCTTCTGTAATCAGCTGTCCTATCGTCATCGGCAGCCATAAGAATTTACTTCACGACACGAGTGATAAACGAGAGTAATGAGGAGAGTTTGTAATTTCTTGCATGCGCTTTTCAAATTCTACTTCTACGGCTACATCACTTCTCTGTTTACCTTGACCATGTGTTGGATAAAGAGAAGAACTTCAATCATCTAATCTACCACTTACCCACGTGCTGCAGTGCTGCCGGCTGTCAACAGAGATAAATTCGCTGACACAGAGCTAACATGGTAGACCGGTTTACTACTCCAGCAGTCCAGTGGGACTGAGACTAGCAGCAGAGCAGCACTCTCAGTACGAAGCTCAATTTTAGCTTGGCATTAAGGTAGCCATTTTCAGTTTTGATAACATAAATTGCGAACACTTGTTGGCGTTTTGCAGATATACTTGAAAGGGTTATACACCATTTCATTTGAAATTTAAGTAAATTCCTAAGTGATGGACTTACCACAAGAAACAAATGAAACAGCCTCTTGAATTTCTAGAAATTCAGGTAAATGCGTCGCTAATTAGTAGCTAATAAACACTGGTTATTTTCAAGTTATATTACCGCCTATTTTGCACTGAGAAATGAAAAGCACACTGAAGACCCAAAGGGACACGAAGAATTACTATAAATTTGTTGTTCAAAATAGAACTTTGCGAAATTCTCAAACACGTGGGAAGTTGGTACTCCACCGAAACGAATTCACTACTTTTCAGCCGGGTCGTCGAGTAACGACTGAGACTGAAACTGAACCAAGATAAGCAGTAGAGATTTGCGAATGCTAAAGAGCGGGAAGGTTAGAATATGGCAGCAATCTCAGGGCAGCAAAGAAGTATAGATATAGTTTTGCAGTTTGAGGGTAATTTTAACAATCTTTTAGCTTCGATGACTTGATATTAAATCTATAAGAAGCAAGAAACCCATTTATACTTTAAATATATATAATAAAAATTATATAAGTTGGATATACAAATTGAAAATAATAACAAAGCTTTATTATTAGCAATTGAACATCTTTGACAAACACTACACTAGTTTACACATATATTTATATCGTAGATGATAGTTTTGATCCAACGTTTGTAACGCATAGAACCAATAATGGTAGAGTAGAATGACAACAACTCGAGAACAAATTGAGCTAGAAGGCTAAAATTTGGTATATATTACTTTCAGAAAATTTGTAGATCTAAATTTGAAAATGGGGCGAATCCCCCTACTCCCTCAACAGGCCGCCATATTGTATTTTTGGTTTATTGGGCATAATTCAAATACGGAACAACGTATAGCTCTCAAATTTAATAAGGAGCAGTTTTATGAGACGCTTAACCAATAAAATGAAAATCGCTCATATTCCCCCACTCCTTGGTCGGGCAGTCATGTTGGATTTTTGGATTATTGGATATAATTCGAAGGGAAAGCTACCTATCACTTTGAAATTTTGTATAGATGTGTTTTATGAGACTCCAGATCGCAAAATATGAAAACAGGCTACGTCTCCCCACTCCTTGGTCGAGCCGCCATATTGAATTTCCAGATTATTGGATAAAATTCGAAAAGGAAACAACTTATCACTCTAAAATTTTTTACAGACCGGTTTTATGAGATGAATTATATTTACATCATATAGAGTATCAAGCAATTAGCCTAAGGCTGATTATATATTTTATGTTTTTTATCTTCTGTCTTGTTGAATGAAACACATCTCTTATAAATTCTATATAACGCTATGTTTGTTCCCTTCTTTATATCTATGAGCAAGCTTGAAGCTATTATACAATTGAAATTGTAGAGTGGATACTCTATTGAATATTTACTTCTGCATATCTAAGAGAGACATTTACTCCATAGTTTATACGAACCTTTAAGTAGCCTGGAAAGCCCCCGCTTTTTATTTTAAAAATGAATTCTAAAACATTTACGTCGATCCTTCGTTTTATACTAGGGCTCCAGATCTTACTAAATGTTTAAATGTTTTTTTGTTACAAAACGTATTTGTGAAACGTTTATTACTAATCGAAACGTTTTCTTACAAAACATATAGCTGTTTTTTACGCAGCTGCAAGCCGGCCGTCAAC
The DNA here is from genome assembly GCA_006980735.1 of Dasypogon diadema. NCBI lineage: Eukaryota > Metazoa > Arthropoda > Insecta > Diptera > Asilidae > Dasypogon > Dasypogon diadema. Next base: position 11,286 of record QYTT01088720.1, on the reverse strand, counting down.
CAAGACAGATGAATAAGCTACATATAGCGAGCACACATCAACACTGGAGTTCTTATTCAACAAGCCCATACATTCCGAAAAAAAGTTGAAGTGCAACTCGAACTGTACACGGCAGAGTCGCAGCTGCTTCCTTTCGGGATAAACTCCCTGGACTGGTGGAAAACTCGACAGGGTAAATTTCCATCGGTAGCTTCTTTGGATAGACAATGGCTCTCGATACTAGCAATGTCCGCTAGTTCAGAACGAACTACCGCAGCGAATTTTGTAACACCCAAATGCAATTGTTTAAAGCCAGAAAATGTTGATATGCTGGTCTTTTTATATCAAAACAAACACATGTACACTTAAAATTTGACAATAAAATTTTTTATGCCACACGCGCCGTAATAATCAAGTCGAAATGACACTTTGGCCCCCTATTATGGAAGTCGATTTCATTCGACTCGACTAGCGAAGACATATTTTCAAAGTTGAAAAAAAAAATAAGAAAAGTAATGTGTGTATTAAAGCAGAGGCTTATAAATTACTATAATAAAAAACCTTACAATATTATAATTTCATCCCTCTTTTCCTAATTCTTCTGAATTATTTTACTTACTGGTTTACCTGATTTTTTACTTACTGGTTTATTGAAGCCCACTAAACTTGTTTATAAGATAAAGACTATATTAAATTGATCAGACTGGCAGAATAAGCTAAAAACCGATTAAATGTTTTTTTTTTAAGCGTTTAGCTAAGTAAATGTTTCACAAAAACGTTTCGTAACAAAAAAACGTTTAAACGTTTTGTAAGAAAACGTTTTTCGAGACTAGTTTATTAAAAACACGTTTAAACGTTTAATAGGGAGCTCTATTTTATATCCATCCACTTAAGTTTTGAAAGCATCTGATGTTGCTGTTCAAGATTATCCGCATTGCCTTATTTTGTTGCTTTTGCAGTATTTCCCTGGATGTTTGTGTACGGCACTATATTCAAAGTCCAACATAATCATAGTATTGTAGATTTTATCTGCGGTTGCTAGTGATGTATATCTACTTAGACTTATTGAATTACTTTAAACTCATTGCGGACAAAACTCAATTTTATCCGGAAGAATCCCAATTCCATCGGGACAAATCTCAATTTTATTCGGAAATTTCTAAATATTTTTGGAAATTTCGCAATTCAATTTGGAATTTTCTCAATTTAATCTGAAAATGCTATATATAATATATTTATTGGTAGAAACTCCTCCGCTTTCTTTGCACATTTTACTTTGGGTACCGCAATTATCAGTAATTCCTTCCATGCTCTATACAGCATGCCTTCCTCAAGGGTCTTATGCACTATATTCGCCATAAGTAATGCCATTAATTTCCAGTTTTCCATAAGGATTCTCTTAGCTTTTCTTATTTCAAAAATTTCTAATTTATCTAAAACTCTTCCTCCATTCTGATTATTAATTAATTTTAAGTTATTTGCATTTCTCCAACATCCAGGTCTTCATCTTCGTCTTCGTCTTGTTACAACAGCAAGTGACGTAATGCAAGCCTGTCCGATTTCAAATCTGTGCTCTATCGAGAGATAAAGAAATTTGTAATGGCACTAATAATTAGATTACACTAATGCAAGCCCACTTCTAGATCCAAAAAAAACTAACTTTGCCTGATGATGCCCTAATAAGGCGAAAGGCGTTGTCATTGGGTGCATTCATAACTCGTAGCCGCTGTCAGCCTAGACTAATAGATAAGCTGATAGGGTTAAGTTCAGTGGCTTAATTAGCCTCAAATTCTT
>QYTT01088719.1:0-30442 GCA_006980735.1 Dasypogon diadema | reverse complement strand
CGAAGAAGAAAAGCCATACTGATTAGACAACTTAGAGAGCAAAATTCCATGATTGACACTATCAAATGCTTTGGAAAAATCTAACAAAACCAGGATCCCAAACTCGTCACTATCCAAAGCTTCTCTCAAATCCGTAGTAATTCTAAGGAGAGCCGTTTCACACCTATGGCCAGTTCGGCAACCAGATTGATATTCGCACAGGAGATTCTTTGAGTCTAAATATTCTTGAATTTGGATGGACATTAATTTTTCCAGTACCTTAGCAAGAAAACACAATATACTAATAGGGCGATAGTCGGACAGAGCTACTGGACAATTGTTTTTAGGTATAGGCGTGATCAATGCACGCTTCCATGAGGAGGAAAAAATCGATTTAGTGAGGCACGAATTCATAACAAATAATAAGTATTGTGAAATAAATGGAAGAATAACTTTAATAAATCGAGAGGAAATGCTATCTGATCCAGTTGCCCCTGAGTTAATAGAATTTATAACATTTAATAATTCATCCAGGCAGATGCCTCGGAAGGAAAAAGCAGTTTCCGTATTAATCAAGGGAGGGGAATCATCCTCACTACGAGTATTTACAATAATGCCTGTTGAAAACTGATTCAAAGAACCAGAGGAAAAATAATTGTTAAGTTCGTCAGGCTCCAAATTACATACATGATCAGCATCGCTCCTGCTAATTCCTGCGTCCTTTGCGAAATTATTTTTGATATTATCACATACATTTATTATATTGTCCCAGGGTTCTTCTTTAGAATTACTTATGCTACTGTAAACTTAAATTCTTAAATAATTCCAGAAGAAGAAGTCAAAGGCACTAAGAACTTGGGATCATCCAAGTCTGGAAATTGCCACCCATGCCGTGCCAGTCAATCTTCCAAGAAAATCCTTATCCAGGTGGTTTTTCGTACATTCCGAACATATATCTGCAAAGCAAGTTTTTAAAATGTCTCTGAACGTAATTCAAACAAGATAAGTCTTAGCGCACTGAAAATGAAGTATGAAAGCACGTTTTGGGAAAAGTAATGTGCAATACAGAAAGAAATATAGTATAGGTATTTGACCATCTTGCACTAATGGACAACTAGTTGCTCAGTTTGTTAGTGCTAATTACATTTCTCAAATTGTTTATAAATAATGGGAACGTGTGAATAAAAAATTTACGTGCAATATTAAAGAAGGCTACTCAAGCCAGTTATTAGAAATTATTCAGGAAGTTTTTAAAGAAATGATCTTTCACATTAATCTAAAAAAATACAACTTTTACATTACAGTAACTATAAAACAAAGGGCACAAATCGAGTTTTATAGATGGATTTCGTCATGAACTACAATTGTGAGTATCAAAATGAGATACAACCTGCGTCTATAATTCTTTTTATAGCAACGTGTACTTTTAATGATTTAACTTCCTCATACCTAGTTTGTTCAAATAAGATAAAGATAAGGAGAAGAATATGATAAGCCATTTTATAAACACACTCTATAAAGAATTTGTTTGAAATCCTCGAGAAATACGAGAAGTACAAGAGATAATTTGGTCTGATGGTCCTCGAGGAGAATTTAAAAATAAGTATATGTGATATTTTCTAAAACATCTATCCATTAAATACAATAAAAGATTTACATGGAAATATTTTGCAAAGTCCCATGGTAAAGCCACTGTAGATGGAATAGGAGGACGTGCAAAGTACTCTGTCAGGATAGCAGTTATGAGCGAGTCAGCAAATGCTCCTGTGGTGCAGAATGCAGAAGAATTTTAAAAATTCGCTAAGAAAAAATTACTGAATGTTTCAGTGTTACTAATAAAAGATAAAGATATTACGATTAATTATAGCTGGGATGATGCTGTTTCAATCCGAAATATTAGTCATTATGACTTAATTTCAGCTGTTCCAAAAAAGCCGTTGCAATTTTATGTCAATGGAGATGAACATCAGCGAAGTACAACCGGTGGTAACGCAGAAGACATCACTTAAAATGTTTTTTAAAATAATACTAAAGACTCGTTTTGATTTCTGTATATAGCACAATTATAATAAAAGAATAATATTATTCCACTTTTTCGGAGGTAACGCAGAAGACAAATAGAGACCCGGAACCAAATTAATTTTCATGTATTTAAAACTTCACATTTTTGGCACTTTTCAAGGGTTAAATTAATTCTTTTATGCTTTATATTTGTCCAATAGTTTATATTTATCCAATAGTTTCTTTTTATAACATATTATCATATTTATTACATATGAATAAAATCCTTAAATGGAAATTTTAGGTCCTCATTTCCTATTGTTTATTTGTTTATTATTACGTTGAACTGCTTAATACTCGATTAATATTTTTAGATAATTCTTTCAAATAATTAATTTTTTTTAAACCCCGAAAACATTGCATAAAACATTTTCCGATATATGCTAATTTAAATTTCACTTTACAGAGAATCACCCTAATATAAAATTTGGCTCTCACAATGAGAGAAAATGGATTATTATGAAAAGTTACAGTCATTTTTGGATAATCTTTGAAGTGATTACTTTGAGTGGGAAATACACTCCTGATTTTGAGTTACGCAACTGCAATCCAATCCAGTCAACAGGCAGGAATCTTGTATTAATATCCCATACTCCTCGAGATCACTAATACCAGGTCTGTTAGTTCGGTGATAAAAATTCCGTCTCTTATGAACTCAGTATAATGACTTCGGATAAATTTATGTTAAAAAATAAATAATGATTTATTTACTTCCCATTTGGAAGTTATTGTAATGGGTTCGATTTTTCGAATTGGAAATTTCGACATATCTCCATGTTTCGAGGTCCCTCGATTCCGAATCCATCGTTTGTAGAGAGATGTCTGTGTGTGCGTATGTACATACGTTCCTGAGCTTTTTTTCGCCTCAAATATCTAGAGAACAAAAATTGATATCGACTCCGGACCAATTTCATTCGACGAAAATTTTATATTGAACATTTGACAAGGTTTGCAATAAATTTGGCGGGTTTCTTTTTAAAACAATTAAACTTTCAAAGGCAAGACAAATGGGAAGTTGGCAGGGTGGATAAACCAGTCGCACCCAGGTTATTTTCAATTAAAACAGGAAGATTCTCGAAGCCTGACAAGTTATCATACATGTTTTTAAAACTATTCCGTTGTCTGTTAGGATATTGTCTGTTTGTTGATAACATATCCCACTAAGTGGTTGGCTATATTCATCCGCTCATTGAGAATATTCAAAAAACTTGAAGCATGTTCAGTATTTTGCAATGAACAGCGCATCAGTACTTCTAAAATCTTCAAACATAAGTCGAATTGCTACACTGAAATATCCCCGGTGAAACAGCTTAAAATGTCGCGTAAATCGCTCGTTTATAACCCCGACGACCCGACAACATACGTTCAGTACTTTTGATTTATTGGCTAGTTTTGCCGTTAATTATCAAGATTGCAGTCTCGATTCGATTGAGCAAGAACAACTTCATACCCACATGATTGTAATTCATCTGTTGCATCCTTGGTCTACAATAAACACTTCTCTAGCTCTAAAAAATTGACCTGTTTCTGGCCATATTATTTATAATTGCTATAATTTCAATAAGGCATCCATCACAGTAGACAATTCAAAATAGTTTTATGTATAGCTTCTAAGAACTTTTAGGAAATAAGTAAATGTACTATTTTGTATGAGTTACCTAAATGGATGAAGCAAATATCTAAGATAAATATTCAGTCATAATTCAGGACTGTTTCTATTCATCCTTGAAACACGTACAATTTTCCATGGCATGAACAACTCGATTAAATAGGAGAAAAAGTAGAGTACAAGAAAAAGAGTATCAAATAGCCTATTCAACCATCTCGTTTACAAATTTTTTTAAATCATTTAATTATTAAGGTTAGGTTAGGTTTCAATGGCGGAACCTCACCTCAAAAAGCTCTCATAAGACTCATACACAGGAAGAGGACTACAACCAGTTAAGAAAGTTAATAAATCTTGCAATTACCCTTAAATCTTTGCCGAAAAAATGTTTATCTAGCGCGGCCTTTATATAATAATATTTTTTTATTTGTGTTGGTTCTTACATAAAGGACCTAGCCCTGAAGGGCCGGCCAACCCAGAAGTACTGGGGAACCAGAAGGGTCCACCCCACACCGTGAAGATTCTTGGGCGAAGTAAGCTTGATCGAATGGGCCTAACTATCAACTAATAAAGAGACTAAACTGCGCGCACACACATAAAGTTACATTGGCTTCGGGAAGAAGATAGACTGGCTCAAGAGGCCGCGCTCCGCGGAGCAGGCAGCTCCGGCCGCAGTCAATCACGTATGAGATCTTGCAAATCCCGGCAAGGGGAAAACCTGTGAAACAAAGATTCTTCGCCGGCAGGTTATCTTAACGCGTCGATCGATATGCAAAAGTTGTTTCGGGTGCGCTAGACTATGATGCAGCAGTTTAAATGCTACATTATCGTCTTTAAAGCAAGTGGGTTAACTGTAGAAAACTGTAGCAGTTATACCACCTGCCGCTCACGGCTCAACCCCGACGTTTTTTGCGCCACCTGAACAGTCCAGCGAACCTTGGTGGGCTTAAACTGACAAACGCGGTCCGAATGGATCGTGTTGTCAACCAACCAAATGTTGGTATGTGGAGGTCTTCGAAGCACGAAAGCATCTATCATACATGACCCAGGGTTACTGGTGTCGATCTGGCGGAACCTTTCCCGTGCAGCAGCGACAACTCCCTACAGTACTAGCTGGGATCAAGACGTTTCCCGGAAACGCTAATGACAACGCCGAGGACGGCCAGGTTATCCAAGCCTGCGTCGAAATCTCGAGTACTCCCGATTAACGCGTCGCTCAGATCGAGGTTGAATCCGAGAGGCACCTGGGAGAACTGCGTCTATCCCATTGAGTTAAAATCGACTTGAAACTCTGGCCTGAGTTATTTCAGATCTAGACCGTGTAAATCAAATCCTAGGGCAAGTTTGGGGGGTACGCGACGACTGTGGAGAAGGAAGAAGTTCTCCCCCAATCCCTGTCCGTACTATGTAATTAAACTGCCAAGAATTAATGGCTCCGGAGAGCTTCTCCCGAACCGTGCGATTATGTACGGCAGTATCGCGGCCGATATACATGCACAGATACTTCAGGCAAACATCAGTCCACTGATGCCCAGATGAGCATCCATGCGTTATCGCCATGATCCTCATCACAGACCTTGGCTTTTCGTGAAATTGACTTTAGCACCAACGTTCCTATCGAACTGTTTGAAAATAGCCAAAGAACTAAAATTTTATGGCTTGTAGTTGGTAAAATTTCCTCCAAGATACCAACAGAATTAATTAATGTTTTACTCAACTGTTATACAGAATTAATCTCGCGGATTATAATTTTAAAATAATTGATCATTTTGGTGAAAATTACATTGGGTACTTATATCCTCTCTTCTCTTCCCCGTGTATTTACGTAATTTTTATTACCCGGTATAAACTGTAATATAAAATATTTTATAATGCCCGACGATTTTTAAGATTTTTATAATTACTAAAATTTTACGTTTATTGTAAGCTTATCGCTAACGAGGTAAAATATTAAAAAATAAATTATGCTTCCCTCAGTCATTAGCTTCAATAATGAGTCGAAAATTAAGACGTAAAGTGTCCACATCAAGGGCCTTCAAAGAGCAGGTCTGGACGAAAATATTATAAATACCAAACACGCTGCAATTTATGAAAGTCCCAGGAAAACACTCAGCTTGAGATCTTCAAAAAATTCAATTAACCTCCTCAATTCATCGGACGAGCAAATGATCAGTGGAATTTACGTGACAGCTCTAAATGGTTCAATTGGCTGAGATATATCTCGTAATTGATAGTTATTATCAGTGGTTACGTAAGAGCGACAACCTGCACGCTGCCAACCGAAGCGTAATGGGCATCCAAATGGAAAAGTTGCTGCAAACACCACCCACAATATCCACTGTGATCGTTTTATTGTTAGTGCGGCGTCGTCTAAACTCAGTCTTTAATCTCTGCAATTAGAGTGTGCAATTTGTGTGGCAAAGCGCACAACTCAACGGCTATTGGATGATGCAAATGTTAGAAGGCGTGGTTTTTAAGGCATGATACTATCTTTAATCCCCGTTATTTCCCACCTGTTTGCAGTGCTATCAGAAGGCTATGTACCGAGAAAAGCCTAATTGAAAGCAACCAGTCAAGTACTCCGGATATTTTAGACACAGTGGTCAGCTTCACCCCGTACGGTAGGCAGTTCGATTGCTCGGCGGAGTCTGAGCTTTCTTGGGCTTTCGTAACAGGGCTTAGTCGTATTCTGATAATTATATCAAATTTACGATACTCAAACTGCACTAAGTATTACTGCAGACATTTTTATGGCAAGACTGGACTGGACAAAAGTGGGTGCTGATTTGCATTGAGTCAGTGATTATGAGCTTGCTGGAGAAAAAATAAGCGGATTCCTTAGAAGCCTCTAGCCTCAGAATCAATATTTGGGGATCTTTAATTGACATTTGTACACTTGTTGGCAGCTTCTTTATTGCTGAGGATGCTGAAAGACGTGTGAGGTATTTCTGGAAGAGAACAAGTAGTTGTAAAAGATAATAAGTTAATAAGGGAACCGGATTGAACGTTCCAATCATTTCTGGATGATATGCAAACGTGTAATGTTTGAATGTAGTGTTCAAACGAGTGCGATTTTGTTGATAATGGTTCATTTCACAGTTTTCACAAATTATGTGCAATCAATAATTAGGTTCGTGCCTTAAGTCTTTCGTTTTAAAAGGTGGAACTGCGGTCGTTGTGTATTATTAAACGGCCCTTTAAAATTACCTCGTAACTTTTAATTGGTAGAAATTCCAAGATGTTTTCTCTTAAACATTTCATAAACTCACACCTTTAGGCGTGGATAACAGGTATTTTGTTATAAATTTCCCGCGCTCATATTGAATCCCCACAGAATTTTACAGCTAACCCAAGTCCGCGTAATAAAATTAATTTTTACAATAGGCCACAAAAGCCAACTCCAGAGAAACGCATTTCCTTCAAAGTATGCTCATAGTAAAACTGCTTAACTGGCCTTAGTTACAAAACCGAACATACTCACTTAGGCGCACAATAGGAATGTTGCAGCTTTGGTCGGCTATAGGCGTGCAGAAGAAGAGAGATGTTTTCTCGGTAAATATCCAATTATAAGTAAACAGTAAAACTTACAATATACGGCGGGTTATTCGCACTTTCAAGAAATCGTAAAAGCGTTAACGAAAAGCGAACTGCAATAGTGACTGGGTATGCTGGTTTGCATTTGTAATGTAAACCAAGGAGATGATGAGTCACAATGGATGATTCTAGCCAAAGGAGAGGAGTAATAGCCAAAGATTAGCACTTGCTGTAGAACCTAGTGCAATTGTGGCATGTTATTGTTTGCAAGAATGAAATGGGAGGAGTACTTGCATGCGAGAAAATTAATTATTGGGAATGTTCGGTTTTTATATGATGGAAGTCTGGGAGATTAGGTACCTACTGAAACTCTTTTGTTTTGGTTAACGCAAGCTTATATATGTATTGTGAGTGGGTAAAAAGTAAAGTTACCTTTGGAGGTGCTGTTTTTGCGCAATAAGTGCTTAAAGAGCGATAGTGTTTATATCCTACTTCTTTCGAATATCTACTTCTTAAATTCATCACCAACATCTGGTTAACTTCTGCTGACTTTGGATTTTACAAATCCTGTCGAGTTTCTCGACGGTTTCTGGAACTTTTTGGATGGCTGATTACGAATCTGTATTCAGATTTAAAGCGTCAGGTCGAATTTAAGTTATAAGGATGTCTACAACGTGAAACCCACCGGTAATGAAATAGAGTAGTTTATTGAATTTAAAAAATCTAGCTAATGGGAAAAAATTGTCCGATTTAGGAGATCTTCGGATTTTTGGAAAGAAGTTTTCAAGTAAAATATACTACAAATTTTCAACTAAAAATATTTCCATCAGGTGGCGCTTCAAAATGCGTGGAAAAAGTGGAAAATGGACTATGGAAGGGAAAAAATTGCTAAAAAATTGGAAAATATCAAAACAAAAATATTTTATGGAACCCTCTTCTGTCACATTCCAAAAATTTCAGACCAATATCAAGTTTTTTTTTTCGTACAAAAAGGCCTTTTTACATATATATTTTATATGTACCTATATAATACATTTCATTTATTTCGTAATTTCCTTGAAATGGTCACAAGATATTTGTTTGAATGAAGTATCACGTTTAATATTTGAAAATAAAATGAACAAATTATAATGAAAATATATTTTTTGAAATCCGCGCAGCTAGTATACATTTCCTCCGAACCGTCTTATCGTATTATTTTTCGAGCATTGAAACCAGTCCCTTTCCTTTATATTTGCTTTCCATTTCAGACATTTTCTGATGAAACTTCTCACCATGCTCGTCGAATAACTTCCCAAGATTCTCAGGAAATAAATCGATGGAATCAGCAAGCATGTGGATTTTAAGTGATATTAAAATTAAGTTGCCGAATGCTGTGATCATGTCCTTCGCAATGCTCTGCGCTCTAGTCCATTCAATTTTTCGTCGAATGTGAAGTCTTTGATTAATTTACGAATACTTAGTCCAACTAAGATAACTATAAAAATACACATAAGAAAAAATATTTTTTGCACAATATTGATACAGAGTTTTCCATTCATATCTTATTTAATTTTAGCAGAGCCTTTGAGCACAGGAAACTTATTGATAAGTAATCGCTGGGAGATACAGTGGTAAAACTGATTTTTACCATGTTTGAGAAACTATCATAAGAGAACATAAGATGAAAATAAAAATAAAAACTGAACTGATAAAACAAATTGGCAACAACATTTAAACATAATTTTGCGGCTGCAATAACTTTTTCGCCAACAACGTCATCAGATTCATCGAGCCCGTGATCTTGAAGTGAAGTTGGACCTAAATGCAGTAAGAAAAATTTAAGTTCATTGGCATCCAATTCACAAGCCAGTAGATCAGCTTCATATACGCCACTCTGCTTCAAATTTTACCACAACCTCTTCGAGGATCAAGTACTTAGGAAAAGCAGTTTCTTAAATCCCTTCCTATCTCTGCTGCAATCAACCCTAAAATTTTAGTAGAATACCAAAGAAGATGTCTGGCAGAAAACTGTTTTATGCGTAAGGAAGCATATTTATCATGAAAATAAGATATAAATTCAAATTATGGACAAGCGAAGCAAATTTGTAATGCGAATGAATTTTCGTTGTATTGAAAGAAATTACCAAATCGAACATACGCCTCAGCCGATCAAAAGTCCACAACAGGCTTTAAAACTGCAAAGGACCGGATTAGTGTTCTTATGTGCGTAACCTGTCAGGTAATAACATATTGAATCCTATGTCAATAAATCGCAAACTCTGCCCTTGAGCAACGAAAGCTGTGTGTTTACTGGCGTTCATACAAAACGGCTTATTTTTTAAAATTGGGTTTTTAATAATGTGGTGCCGAAAGTTGGAAGATATCTGCAAAGAAAAATTTTAAATTTCAAAATTTTATTACCTGTAGGCAACGACAGTGTGAATTTGAAAAATTTTCATCATCCAAATGTGAAAATTGTTTTTCTTTCTTTAAATACAACAGTTTTAATCTAGCCAAAGTTTTTGATAGAACTGACAAAGATAATATTAAAACATTTCCTCAAGTACGGAGGGAATTTAGAATTTTAGATTGCATCGAAACAGTGTCCTCCGCTTTAAGGTATTAAAGCGTACAATACTTCATGGATGTTGGAAATATGGTTTAGAGAGAAAGCGCTTTTCCAAATATAGATGAAGAATACAATGGTACTATTCATGTTGCTCGCCCTTTTAATGGTGGCTTATTTGTAGAAAAAATATATATTGGATGAAGGGGATCTTATTGAATTAGTAAATACTAACAATTTGGAAGAAGCGGGCACAGAATTAGTTTCAGATTTAAGAGAAGACTATGTATACAACAAGGAATAGATTTAGCAGAAAATTAGAATTACATTTTATTCAAACAAATCCTTCGAAAGTTCGCAGTGAAGAGTTCATGTTCAAAAGAGACCTGAAAACTTGTACAGTCCCATGTCGACAAATTTTGCAGGAAGTTAAGAGCAGGAAAACTCTTACCCCTGGGTCTCATTATGTTACGTAACTTGCTAGCGAAGATTTATCAGGTGATGAAAACTTCCATACTACTAGGAAAATGGAAATTATGGCATTTTCTGACGACAGTGAAGACTATATAAAGGGTGTTACAATAAGACGGATTGATGTTAAACGATAATTAAAAATCAGTGTTGTACAAAAATGAAGTTTGCTTTAATGAAACATGTTATTTGATCCATTACAATTAAGTGAGAAAGATAATGTCCGCCACGGCTCCGGCGGCACACGTGGATCCGCATATCAAATTTTTTTATGACAACTCGGAATAATTGCTCCTCAATCTCATCAAAGCACTGTGAAATCTCGTCTTTGAGTTGCTGGATGCTGGTTGGCTTGTTGACATAGACTCTACTCTTCTGATGGCCTTAAAGAGAGAAGTCTAAGGGAATCAAATTGCAAGATCTCGGTGGCCAACTGACTTCACTGTTTCGGGTGATTATGCGCCCGGGAAATTTCTCATGCAGGGGAGTCATTGTGTCGTGGGCTGCGTGGCATGTGGTGCCATCTTGTTGAAACCACATATCAGTAATGTAATAATCTTCCAATATTGGCCACTAAAAGTTGTTTAACATTGCTTGGTATTGCTCGCCATTCAATGTGACCGAATTCCCAGTACCATTTAAAAAAAAATGGTCCAATGATTCCTCCAGCAAAGAATGCACACCACACAGTGACTTTTTGTGGATGCATTGGTGTTTCGAAAATTGCCCTTGGATTTTCATTAGACCATATTCTGCAATTCTGCTTGTTGACGTGGCCATTGAGGTGGAAATGGGCTACGTCGCTGAAGAGGATTTTGGTGGAAAATTCATTATTGGCTTGTTTTCGTTCGTGTATCCAATCTGTAAATATACGGTGCATTAAATGGTACGTTGGCTTAAGTTCTTGCGTTAATTGAATTTTGTACGCGTCCAACGAAAGATCTTCCGTCAATATCCTATGCAAAGTAGCCGTGGACAAGTGCAATTCCTGTGCTCGACGTTAAATAAAAGTGTTTGGGATCTTGGCCACATCTTCCCTTACGGCAGCAATTTTTTGAGTGAGCATCCTGCACGAGTACGTACTGGCTTCTTAGCATCTGTCGCAGACCCGGTTTCTTGGAATTTCTTCATAATTTTGCCAATAGCACTCTCGGTTGGTCAATTATGCGGGCCGAAAAAATCACGAAGAGTGCGAAATGCACTTTTGTTTGAACGTCCATTTTCGTAATAAGCTCCAATAACTTTAACATGTTGTTCAATACTCAAATTTTTCATGATTCAATTTATAAATCACTGAAGATGAAAAAACAAAAAACTAACCTTAAAAAACAATTTACGTATAAGCTTCGTTCACATTTAACATCCGTTCAAACTATTGTAGCACCCTGTAATTTTACGGTTACGGTTTCGTTTAACACGGTTTTGTTATTACATGCGGTACAAAAATTCGTGTTAGACTCTGTAACTCTTAATTTCGACCCTTAAAGCATCATATTCGCAGATGAGGGAAAGAATGTGCTTCTTAGCATCACCATTTCTTAACCTGATCATTTACTAATTATTTTCAGTGGTTAATTGTCAGGAGAAAAGCCTAGATTGCTGTTAAGCGCCACCCGATGGGATCTGAACTCGAACCTCATAAACTATAATTCAATTCAATTCAATCTCAGAAAAATCTTGTAAAAAATTGAAGCGAACCCCTTCATCTCCTTCACCATGTAAAATAACTTTAAAGCAAGAATAGAATAATCCCTACATAGTCAAAAACTCCTCCAATTCAAAATGACTTTTTTTTTTTTTTTAAAAAAATTCCTTACTCCAGTGATGATGGTAATTAATTTGCGTATAAAATAGGAAAAAAGGAGCATCAAGACCAGGTTAAAATTTGCTGTTTAAATTATCTACACTACATATCGAAGAATTTCATTCTCAGCGAAATCGTACAAAGGAGCAATGGCATTTCAGCTCAGATTTCTACTCCATTTCAACGAAAATAAGACGCATGAACTCATGAAATCTTCATTTATCACCTTAAATATCCACGCGTGAATTACAATAAAATCCCCGCAAGTGGTCCACTTTTAGAGATTTCTAAGCTCTCAACAGTAAAAACATCACACCGTGGCGATTTCCAAGTTTTCAGCCGGAATAAATGTGTTTTATACTTTTGATTAATTATAGCATTCTTTGAATGTAAAGTCATTAAATTTGAATATATAACTCGTTTGCTACAGAATGGAATAATGAAGTCACATTCCAATGAAAGATTCTTTTTAAACCTTTAACACTTAATGGGCTAGGAAAAAAGTGGACTTATTATGCGTAAATAGAAAACGCTCAGGTGGAACTTTGAGATGACTCAATTTTTCACTGTTCGAAATGAACAATTTTTTTTTGGTGATTCGATTAATGGCAGACCTTACGAATTGGAGCAGTAGCCACTTTAATTTATCTTCATTAGACCAATTTCATGGTAGGAGTGTATTGTTAATTATGAATTCGTGGCCGGCCAAGCCTGAACAATTGAGATGAAAATATTTGTAAAAAATACCATACTTTGAAATGTGTGGGCTGGCTTACAAAACTGCTAATAAATATGTATATATTATATTAGAAGTTGAACTCGTTATAAATTAGAGGAGTTGCTACACAAGTAAATCCTGAAAACATTACTAACTTTAATTGTGGAAATAAAGTTCATTTAAAAAAAAAAAAAATTTCAAAGCGGGTTTTTTCAGGGGTGTCCCCTGTAGGCCTAATGCTCCCATGCAAAGAAGCAGTAAAAAGACACTTGCATAATATTTTACCATGCAGAATAATGAAATGAAAAAAGTTCCAATAAATCCATGTATTGCATACTTATTGGTGGCAAATACCGAACTTAACACCAAAGTTACCCAGGAACGCAACCCCAAAGTAATGAACCCAACCCCGAACTGATGAGGACCAGTGTTGCGATTATAAAATTTCAAGAAAAGCTGGATGAAACTCCATATAAAAAAAGGTGGCTGAAATACGGAACCGAGAGCTTTCCTTGCATAATTAATATATAGATTTTAGTGGCATCAGCTCTGCGTTCAACACCAAAACACCGGTACGTGGCTTCAGCCTAAACATCCTTAACTACCATACGGCTTCTAACTAAGAGTGTAGGATAATTAGTGATCATAAATAATTAGTACCGCTGAGGATGACACAGACGGACGAAATGCGGTGCGATAATTTATCTGGATATTAGTGATGGTTCAGGCACTTTTTGTTGATGAGAATTTTACTTGAAAAGCCACTGGGATGTGGCACAGTAACGAATTTTAAGTAAGCCAAAATTTGTGGCTTAATTGCAACATTTGTCAGGTTAAAATTTCCCAATCTTCCTTCGCCCTAAAAATTTCCCTCCATCTAAGTTCTGCTGTGTGCATATTGGGGTTATCTCCTGAGTTCAGCCAATACCTCAAAAAAGCATCTTGCAACTCTTCTGAATACAACTTATCTCTCCATTTCTGAATATCTGCTTTTAATTTCGTTATTGTGATTTTTTTTTAACTTTGAAAGGTACCAACAGCGAAGGAAGGAGTTTTTATTAGCCTTGTTAACAACTAAGCTTGCTGGGTTATTTAAACATGATCATCTGATCCCTGTTATGAGGTGTGGCCTTATTTCTTTACCATCGTTATATAGTACATAAATCAGATCCGTGTCCCAATTTTCCTGAATTAATCTTTTAATGAATTTCTCTGGAGGGATCAAAGCACATCCGAGTTCTTTTTCGTCGTAAAGAGTATTCGCATAAAAGTCTTTAAAGATTAAACTTCTTCCGCTCTCCATTGTTCCGGTCCTGTTTATTTCAGCTCGGTCCTATAGGATATTATTGGCGGAATATTTCGTGTATTGTGATTTGGAGTTTTTGAAGATATTGTCTCAAATATCATCTCCTCCATGTAGGTCAAATATAACAGCCATAGGTGAATACATACTCTAACAAGAGTTAGGGAACAGATTACTTTCACATTCAGAAGCCTACTCTTAAAAAGTATGTCGGCCCTCTTCAACGTGTTGTGTGTTTTGGCCACAATATCATCTCTATAAATACCATAATGCAAATGTTGATCCACACAAATTCCCAAAAGCTTGCTCGCAGCCTTTCCATTATTTGGAATCTCTCTCAATTATGCCTGATATTTTTCAATGCGATAAACAGAACTTTTTTCGATTAGCGCAATTTTAATTTCTAAGGCTTCATTCGAAATTGGTCCACTACTTTTGACAAAAAACTTTCTGTCTATGACAATATTATAATTAGACTCAGGTAATGCTGTAACCCTTCAACTTGTAGAACAGAACGCTGATTTAATCATATCTGGACTACTGGTGGATATACCGAATCTTGCTGTTCTAGTACTGATTTGACTCTTAACTACTGTGGGTGTAGATTTTTTACGTAGTATTAAATTTTAGTGCTTAGTTATATTTTCAGTACAGTTCTGTCCAGGACCTATTTCACTATTTCAGCGGCCTTTTTAAGAGTATACTGTTAACTTCATCCTTCGTGAAATTTCGATTCCTAGGTGGAGTCGCTGTACCTACTCTTTCGTATTTTTGCTCTTTTTGTGGTTTCGGTAGAGCGTGTCCAGTCCATACCCTGATAGTCATAAAAACGCACCTGGGTATGGTTCATCATTTTCACAGAGTCACTATTTATATCGTCATTGTAATGATGCAATGGTTAATGTCATAATATACTATTGCTAGGCGTGTCTTCAATCGTATCATCAAGCCTTAGGCGATTATACACGAGACACAAGTCTAACTATGAGCCACTATTCAAACATAAACACCACACATCACGGTAAATGAGCCATCAACCTTATACAATGCGAGAGGCTTAGCTTTGTACATTCTCCCAAGTTTATTGCTCTGCAAATGTTCTTTAATATTTTAAGCCTTTCGCATTAATCAGTTGTAGCATTTGGATGGGAAAGTGAATATTATATTTTCGTATCTCAGTGGTAGCTCAGTGTGTAACGCGGGGTTTTATTATTCCCAAAGCCATGGGTTCCGATTCTTTTTGCACACATAGGGGTGTCAGTCTGAGGATTTCTGTTAAAGAGTTTAAAAATAAAAATCGATGCTATTATTTACGCTTTTTTGTGTACTGCTACTGCAGATAGTAGAAGATGAATGCATAATTTTTTGTCAGTCTCTCGTTTTGTATGAAATGTAGCTACAAAGGAATTAATTAAATAATACAGTGAAACCTCCCATAACGAAAAACTCTCTTAAACGGTCAGTGTTTTTTGACCAATCAGCACAGTCAGTTTCAAAGTTTTGATACTCTCTAAGGCGGACATCTCCGATAATAGGACAAAAGTTGAGAAACCATCGTTATCCGCTTATTAGAGATTTCACTGTATTACTTTTTATAGTTTTTTCAAAAAATTGTAGCAAGTTAACTAAAAAGTGTCTAGGTGAAATACTAAAATAATTTTCGTATGGATATATGACGAAGAAACTCGATTAAATGAAAGACCATCCTTTAAATATGATAAACTACTTTTAAAGAAATTTTGTCATTGTAAAACGGAAACCATCGTATTTTAAAAGTAAAAAGATAAATTTAGGCTGCAGCCACTAAGAGCATACATACATGTTATTTCAAAGGAGCAAAAAAGCTAGAAGTTCTATCTATTTGTATCAAGGCGAATTAATAACAAGACAATATGAAACCATCGAAATGAGTCGCAGAGTATTGTCAGTCATCCCATTATAATCTATAAAAGCCAGAGGACGTTGCCTAATCCATAAAGAATATAGAGTGATAGCTAACTGTGGGAGTCCAGTTTACAACTTTTGCATGATCTGCAATTATCTGCTAGACATATAATATTAACAACAAAAGTGCGAGGTTTAGTACAAACCAAAATTCGAAAGGGCATTGATAGTAATATTACTGACCTATTCTTATACGCCGAAAATCTGTAAAGCAACTCCAAATCAAATAAGATAACTAACAAGATATAGTTATGATATGAATACAAAAAAAACCAGCTGAAAAAACTAAAAATTAAATAAATTTTAATTTTGAAATCGGAAACTTGTGCAAGCTTATTGCCGTAGATATTTTATCGAAATTGTTTTTTAAAGATCTTTAATATGATCCTCCACTAGACGGGATCAAATTACCAATCGATCAATCAATCAGTCTATTTATTCTGCATTTACGACGCGAAAACATTTAAAAGACACAAACTAAGTGGGAAAATATTTTACAACAGTATGATATAAATATGAAATAAATAAATGTAACTAATGAAAACATTAAGCTAAAAAAGGAAAATGAAAAGCTAATTAGTTCATGAAGCACACAAAAAAGATATTTAAACCTACATAGATCGAAGCGGTGGTCAGGTGAATGGATCGGACGGAGGTGAACTCTTCTTCAGTGATGGAATGTGTACAGAAGCTCAGTAAGTGTACCTCGGAAAATCAGATAAAACTTTGCTGGGTTAGAGGGCACATAGCGATCGAATGGAACAAAATAGCTGAAGCAAAACGAATCGCCTATAGGGTTCCAAGGTCCGGAAACGCTTTCCGCCATTGGAGGAGGCATGGTAAGGGACCTAATCGAGAAGTGGGTCATAAAAGAACACCAAAATCTTGGCTTTCACAGGCCATAGGTAGCATGGTACAGCTAACCTACAAAAAATGCTCGAAATAATAAGGGACGTCGAAGATAAGGTTTTTCCGGGGCATTTCTCGACGGGGATCGGACAGAACGGCTTTTGGCAGAGGGGTCAAAAACGACCCGAACGCAGAGGTCTGTTTTGATATCTCTCGAATGCCTCTAATAATAAACAAATAATAATAGACCTACATTGATGAGGATTGAGCAAATTCCTATCTCTTAAGATTATCCGCACTGACCTGTACGCTGCACGCCTGACTCCGAACGCGAACCGATTCAAGATTTTTATGCTATTAACGAAAAATAAACGACATGTGGTAAATACAGAAAATCGCCGTCGAAATTAGCTTTCCCGATCTTCCAGATGTGGCCTTGCGTTCACAGCACCGAAGTAATTTATCAATAAATACAATCAGTATTTGAAGTACGATCTAAGGATCTAAGGGCATATTCAAAATCATATTTTTATGAATAGAAATGTGTTCGAATTTTTTACTACTAATAGATAAGCAGTTTCTCAGGGCCTAGAAAGACCACCTTCTAGGAGGTTTTTATTTGTAATTATTTCTAGATTTTTAGTCTTGTTATTGTAAGGAATGGTGGAGAAATCAATTTTTGCAAAGACAAAGGTAATGGTAGAAAGACAAGTTCTTGTTGAGACGGGATACAGCCTGATAGGTTTCGGTATGTCATTTGCATACATTTGGCAAAGTTTTAAGAATTCACTTATGTCATTGCTATATATAGAAAACAGAACTGGGGCATTCAACAATTAATGAGGAATTTCCTACAAAACGCGAATAAGAGAAGACCGTTCACCGTCGATATATGATTGTTGGAATCTGTCGGATAAGTAACTAATAAAAAATTCTAACGCTCGATCATGAGGACTTTGGTTGTCGTGGGAGATCACATAACATAAAATGATTCCTCAAGTACCTTTTATCAATATTATCTTATGTTACAGTGACAAGCATTTTACCTTAGGGTTGAACCTGCAATATAAAAAGTAAATTGAAAAACTTACCCCGTCGGCAGTTTCCCTCGCTGAATTTCTGAACAATTTGCTGAAATTTGCACAACCTGCAAAAAGAAATCGGATTTTTGCAACTTACAATTTCCTCACGTTCATGGGCATTTTGCAAAGAGGTTTGTATGCCCAAGACAAACCTCTGAAATGCTAAAATGTAATGCTAAAAAGTTAATCAAAACAGACAAGGGAGAATTTCCATGAAAGTTCCCTTGGCAATGTAAACAAACTTCCCGGCACTATGAAATTACAAATTTCAACATAAAATATCAATATAAGTACGCCGAGAAGTTGGTTTTAAAGACCACTAAATTTGAGGATTTCGTGTGTTCCGACGAAATCCCCAAGCGAAAAAAGGAGCCTGCAAAAGCAAAATATTTGGCCCAAGGGGCAACTTTGTAATTTCGCTAAATTTCCAGAAAAAGCACTTTACCGCATCAAAAAATCACTCTTACTTAACACAGCATATATTTAAGTACACTCACCTGTAATTTCATTCAAAAATCCAAGGAGGAATCTTTTCTTTTGTTTTAGGAGCTCTCTCTGATCACCAAAATTTGGCTCTGGAAGAAAAAACTCCGAGATTATAGCTCAGCGTTTCCACTATTAGCCAGATTTTTTACTCCTTTGGGTCACAACTCGATCAAATCCTCAGACGCAGCCTCAGTGTACAGTCATGGATTTAAAACTCTTGGAGGTTTAAAGTATACTCCCCGTCTTTTTTTTCTTTACTTTTTTTTAATAACTAACTTAAGAAGAGATCGATTCCAACGTCAACTAAAATTAAAGTTTTTTTTTCTTTATGTGCACGGTTGGCCGTACTAACAATCATTAAGCAAAAAAATGTGTAAGGTTGTGGTAATCTTTGTTATAAATCTAATTTTTCTAGTAAATTTCACGAGGGCCCTGCAATCTTCGGGTGATCCGTTCTTTAAGAGCTCCAAGGAACCAGGAAATTTACTAAATATTGTATAATCACCCCTTAATGAATTGAATTTAACGCAATTTAAAATCAGGTATTAATATGTCCCTATAGGATGGATTTTCCGAAATTTCGAGCCCGGGTGCCAGTGCCTTTCTCGCCCCTAAATCCACTCTCTCATTGATTGAAACACCCGAATGACCTAGGATCCATATTATCACAGCCCTGCCCTCGAATCCCAACAATGATCTATATATATCAGATATACGATGATTTAGGCATTTGTCAGCCACAAGCAATTGGCATCCAGGCTTGTTGTCAGTTACAATAGCAAATTTTTTCAGACCCCTGTCAAGAGTCAGTTCTATAGCTCGCTTTATATCGCGGTTATATTTATATTTGTGTGTTTCCTGTGTCTTCATCAAATACTTCCGTACCAGCAGTATTCGCCTCCGATTCTAAAGATGCATCTGTGGCCATCACCGAAAAACCCTCTAAGCGCAAAAAGATGAGTCTCTCACTGATACGAGCCAAAATTTCCTCCCTCCCAGACGAGGCCTTGCTACGGCCAGTCTCAGCAAGTATATTGAAATCAACCGTTAAATACTTAGTTCGCTCATACTCTCTACAGATACATGTGCCAAGTATAATATCCCCCAAAATCGTCCAAGCTCGGCCATAACTGCCTCGAGTCCATGTTAAGATCAATTCCTTGGTCGTTAACCATAGAGTCCTCTCCGAGCAGTTCCTCGGACATCGCATATAATACCGGTATAGGTGTGTCAGGTGATAGCCTAAGGCATCATCTGAGGCATCCATTTGTCATAGTTTCCATTCTGCGTATTGCAGAAGCACCAATGTCCGTCAAGCCAGTGCGGCAGTAGCAGTAATGCAGTTTCGATCTAATCAAACCTCTGTAAATGTTCAGTCCAACTCTGGGGTGTAGACCGGTCTTAATATTGTTTATCATTTTGAACATATTTATTCTTTTTCTCCATACATTTATCCTTTCTTCAATAAAGTTGGTCTCATTGAGATTTGCTTTGAGCACCCTACCCAGAATCTTTATGTTCTAAACTCTCTCTATGGCCATGAGATGTCGGAGCCGCTATTATTGCTTGTTGCCCGAGGTTGTTAGTAATGTGACCAAAGCATTCCACTTCATTCTTTACTCTACAATTAAAGGCCTGCTTGTCGTTGTCAGCGACAACCAGGTAGAATTCGTCGGCGTATTAAAAAAGTTTCACATTTTGGTCACTTATCGAATGAAATTCAGCAGGATGGTAGTTAAAAAGATCCGGCTGAGGATGCTGCCCGGTATAAGGCCGCCACCCACTCCCCTGGACCCATTACTCAGCATCAGAGTCCTGAAAGTACTATATATTTATTACAACCGTGTACAGCTTTTAGATGGGAAACTAAAACTGTCGCATTTTTGAAAATACTTTTTTTTACATTTGAAACAAAGCATTTTATTATTTCATAAAATATCAGTCCACCATTGAGATATAGCGAGGCCATAGTAAAAGTAAACTATTAATTCAGGTAAAAAATTTCTAAATACAACGATAATTACCCCTTTCGTAAGAATGTCTGTAAAAATATATATAGGGATCACACCCTACTGTCCTCTTCGCCTATATTTTTGAAAACCCCATATCGTCGGCCTAATCCTAAAACCTCGTAAGTGCCAGAACTCAAATTTTACAGGGGAGCGGGAAAACTGTACAATTTATATAGTTACGAGCTTTTTAAACTACATTTCTAGGGGATTTCCCGTTTTTCCAAAATTTCTAAATTTAATTAAATTAATAATAATTTAAATTTCATTGATACCTTGCGGCTAGTGTTACCGTTTGCGATCAAAAACACGCAATCGTAAAAAATGGAGTTACGAGGGTTTAGGATTAGGCCGACGATATGTTCCTGAACTGTGTAATCATCGACTGTTAGTTGCTAGCGTTCCCATTTACAAATATTAATCATCTCAATCGATAATTTTCAAATTTTTTTAGGAATGAGAAACTTGTAAATCGGTAGACATATTCTTCCCCGAAAATATAACTGACACAATAAATTAAATATCACCATATGTTTTCAAAATCAAATTAAAGTACGAGCACGTAACTATCTGGAGCACTTACTTTTTCACAACTTACTCACAAATCACTTTAACTAAAAGGTTTAAGAATCAAACACACAATGAGTTCCTTCCAAGAGTTTTCAACGCCTGTCAGCTCTTGTAGCATTTTTTTTTAAATGTTGAAATAACGATTTTAGAAGCATGAGTACAAAGTGTTCTCTGACCAATTCTCTTTCTTCGGATAACAAATTCGTCGAATTTGTTTTGACCAATAAATCGGTTATTTTATCCAAGTTCAAATGAGTCCCACTGGATAAAAATTTATATCGCATTCTAAGAAATTGTAAAATATGCCCAATAACTTTGTTGGAAGATCCGAGTGTAGTTTTGATAATGCACCCAAATTTTATTAGATGATTTCCCAACATAGAGAAATAGAGAGGACATGCTTGCTTGCAAAATGGCACAAATTTCTACATAACCTTAGAAGTGTGTCATAAACTACTCAAACGTTTCTCGGTTCGTCCCACTGCAATTGTTGCTTAACAAAATTGTGTGTGGCCAAACAAAATTTATTAGTCTGGTTTTATACATATATACGTTTAAAGCTATAAATTTCTTCGTGTTTAAAAACCCAAAATTAATTGTTTTAATATTTAACAATGCCGGAAAAGTATATTCGGTCTATATCTGTCTATTTTTGTGCATCTCATGTGCCATACTGACGGCAGAAGCAGGCGCCAAAAATTAAAATGTGATTCAATTTTCGGATTTTTTGTTATGTAGAGCATGACAAAAAGATAGGGTTGAGTGAAATTAAATTCTAAAAATTTTCTGGAACTTAAATTTGGAAGGTAGAACATTTACTTTTATAAATATAGATACTTAGATTTGTGAACAATATCTAGAATTCGATTACAGTTCAGTTTGACTTTAAATATCGAAAGAGATGAATACATCGACTTCAAAAATTTGTGCCACTTTCTTGATCTTAGTGTTTCCCAATTGGGTAATTTTTCCCTATTTTTTTTTCTTTCGGTGTATTAGCACCTCTAGAAAATTTTTCTCAAAAGAATCTCAACGAATCTCAACGTTTTCCTCAAACGTGTCTCCATACCAGGATAATATCAGTGGTAAGTTATAAAGTGAACACGCTGTAAAGATAGATTGGATAGATTGGCTGTAAGGATAGATTGGAAGTTGAAGCGATAAAGACCCATAGCAAGAACATAAAATATTATAGGAAGGATTACTCTGAAAAATTTCTTAGAGAATAAGAAAATAGAACATCATAAACAAATTATTATTAAAGTCAGACTCAATTTCCATAGAACTATGTTTTGTGCCGTTTCTTTTTGCGGTTAATAATAAAAGGAATAAAATAAATTTTTAATCGGCTTTTCGGGCTCAATAGGGGTATCTATCAAAGTTTAGTACTGAGAACAGAGGAATCGCTAGAAACCATTGGGTATGGCAATAATAAAATATTTCGCAATCCAAACTAAAATCAGTTCCAATATTTATTTCTTCTGCAGGTATTACCCTTTACACTTTTACTACCGCAATTAGCATGAAAGCTTTTGTGAGAGAATTACGTGTTAAAATGGATTTGCTGTGAGGGAGCTTTTAAAGGCCGGTCACCTGTGAGTGACACAGCCCCCACCATGTAAATAGATCGATTAAGCTAGAGATTATTATATATGTATTCAGTACCTGCGTATATAATTGTATCAGTAAAATATCAACGAATAGTTAAATAAAATAAAAGTTCCACAGAATTTGACTGAAATATTAGATTTCTTATACACATAAGTACTACAGAATCAAACTCAGAAAAAAGAAGACTGTAAACAGCCAAGATAATAATTCTCTTATTTCTTCAACTTAGGACTTAAAATTTGATTGGAATCTGGTTTATTCATTTCTAAAAGAATTCTCCCGGATATAAAATCCCGCGTTTATTGAACGTCGGCGATACACATCATAATTCTTTATTAAGTTTCCAAATTATGTAAGCGACCACCCATTGTCAGCACAAAAATTGAACGCCATAAATAATATGAAAGAAGAAAGAACATTCGATAACATCGAAAAATTAAAAATTATTCCTTTTTCTTTGCGACCAGGGTTCCGCTCGAATACCTGAACCAACTGCTCGATCTGGTTGATAAGGTAAATGTGGTGAATCAATATTCTGTCTATAAACCGTTTACAATTCAATCAAAACAAATTCTACAAAGAAAACCATCATCTAATTTGCATCAGAAGTCCACTGTTTCTATGAAGAAGCCCCAAACGCATTGCCCAGGTGAAAAACTGATTTTGAACCTTTTTTTGTTACTTATAATGGTAGCATATAGCTGCCTTTTTTCACGTCTTACATGGCTTGTGTTCCCAAGGTATCAAACTACTCCCGCATGCTTTGTCTTCAGCACCTTGTTGCTTCCGTGGTGGACAAAACGCGGATGACAAATTGCTCAGGAGGTTCCAAATGACTGTTAAAACATAGAACAGGAAAAAACACAAAAACTCGAAAAAAGAGAAAAGATCGGAAAAATTGTTATGACCCAACCGGTTTCAAAGAAGCAGTGTCTGATGTTTCTTTGCTTCTTCAATTTGGATATCTCTGCAGAGCTTGAAGCGCAGTATATGTTTGCATGACCCCAACAGTACTGGTCCATGGCAGTAGGTTCTTCTTCGTGGGACTCTGACCGATGATCATCTTTAAGAAATTATAACGGTGCCTTTTATTTTATGTCTTCTTGTGGTATGTGCCGATAATTCAATGAAGATGAGCCTCAGACTCATAAAATGAGGTCTCTTGCTCAACTGCTGAACTGCTTTCTCCAAACAGAAATAGATTGTGATTCTGGGTATGAACTATTTAAACTATTTTCTTTTATGGCGTACTAAAAATGAAAATTGTTTAATATTTCGGTCCTATTGACTTTTATATACCTACTAGTATGGAGCCTGTCGCTTTAGCTATGCATGCATGATTACCAACATTTTATGCTCTGGTATATAATTTGATTTTCAGCAATAAATGCAGATATTAACAGGAGAACCATAAACTTAATATGTCATCAGAAATTGGTACGAACGGTTATATCCTCCAATTTTGTGGAGAAATTCTACTTGCTTTATTTACGACTGCGCTATAAAGTTGATTTGCAAGTTTTACTTAAGTCTTAAATGTTGGATGCATCTCATAAATTATATTATATTATATAATAATTATATATAATGGGGACCAACGATTAATTAATAAGGATGGTTTGATAGAAAGACCACTTAAATTTTATATGGAAGAAGATTCGTCTGAAAATTTTTTTGCTTATTCAATGAGTGAACTTTCAAATACTTCCATACTTTCCACGTAAGTTTGTATCTCTTATTTTCATCTTCAATGCATACTTTACAGATTGAGGAGTCGCTTGCGTGTAGATAACGTGGTAGCCCTTGTATATAATACTATTAGTTGTTTCGAATGCACGTTAGTCAGTAATTTCAGAAATAATTATGACAATTTTAAGTACCTACTTAATACTTTTTAGGGTTTTAAATAATTTTTGTAAGTTGGTATTAACTTACTAGTTCAGTCAAAAATAAGCAGTTAATTCTTACTGCGTCATGATGGTACTGCCAGCAAGATGTTACAATTGCATATTATTTTATTTATTCAAAAGTCCAGTATAGTGGTAAATAAAAGGAAGAAATCAAGAAGGGAAACGGAAAATTTCCTGGGAAATCCCAGGAGCCAGACATTAATTTCTTATATATGGGAAAATATATGCTATTTTGTAAAGTTTTTAAAATAGAAAGAGAAAACTGAAAAAATTAAAGAACAAAAAAAGAAAGCGAACTACAAATAAATGCGTGAGGCGAATAACGCTTTTTGCTTTTTTGTGCAGGAATAGCATCAGCAGTAATTTAAATTACCTCAACAACACTATAGTCTTTCGAAATGATATATATATAATGTGGATGAGGGAATTTAAATAAATATTGCTATTCCTACACAAAAAAGGCGAATGTTTTCGAAAATTCAGTTGAAGGTTTTCCTGGACTTACAAAATTATTCACGACACGCGTCGCGAATAAAGTTATAAGTGCAGAAAGCTTTCACCTAAATTTTCAAAAGCTTTTGTTTTTTTTTGAATAGTAATAATAGCATTCATTTCAATGATATCATCAACAATACAGTTCAGTTCAGTTCATTAGTCTATAATATTGATGATGTCATTTACGTTAATTTTGTTTTATAAAAAGCGAAAGCTTCCGAAAACTCATTTGAAAGTTTTCTTGCATTTACAATGTTATTTACGACGCATTTTTAATACTATGTATTTTGAGATGCCATGGCTTAATCTGAGATATTGCGGTTGTGAAGAGTTATCAAACCAGAGCTATATATTTTTGTAAAACATCATAGTGGCCAAGTTTTTCCTTTGGTTCCCACCAAAATTGACATTTGTGTTCAACATTGTTTAGTAAATCGTCATGGAAAGATGCACAGCGTATAGAAATATTTAGAATTTATTTAAAAAATTATGAATCTATTCGGGCTACGTTTCGCGCATTAGGTATATAAAACTTGTGATCAAAATAATCGAGCTACAGAGCTTAGTATTTGTAATTTAATTAAAAAATTCCAGTCAAACAGTAGTGTTTGTGATGACAAAAGTCCAATCCGTCGAAAACGTACGTAAGTAAACTCAGTTAGTTAACCGTAGAACTTAAATCAAATGACCGTGAACAAGCTAAATTGTCGCATTTGTAGTGAAGAAAACCCACATGCTTTTCTTGAAAAACCTTTATATCCACAAAAATTAAAATTTCAGTGTGGACCATAGAAAGTGTAATTGGACTGTACTTTTTTGAAAAGGCAAGTGGTATAATGCAACTACTGTAATTGGGGAAAGCTACAGACACATGATTACTAATTTTTTTTGGCATGAATTGGATGATTTTTATCTGCACGACAATCAATTTATTGAGAGAAAATTTAGTGACCGTGTAATCTCTGGCAATGCCGATATGATCTGCATCCGCCTCAGGATGTATATTAAAGACGCTACGGGATGGAAAAGGCAGGCAGGTAAATTCCAAAATCGTTTATCCCTCTCCCCCCCCCCAATTAAACCTACACCTGGTACAGTGTCCATACAATATTTTTATTGCAACATCACAACCTACACTCTGACATATATCAGTGCACTTATTTACTAACACCCTGTATATGAGTTACCAGAGACAAATCCGCGTTCTTAATACATTATAAGAGCAAACTTTGGAGTTTATTAGAAAGTATAACAACTTTGGAATGATCTTCATAATGCAAAAACAACGATAATTAGTTACTAGATTTTTAGGTTTTGATTTGCTTTTTAGTTGGATTTAATATTATTCAGGAATGATTATTTTCCTTTCCTGTCAAGATATAATACTAATTATTTTCTGTGAACTATAGTTTCACGAAATAAGAATCAAAATACAAACTTAGTTTTTGGTTTGATCATTTTACATCTCTAAGACCCCAAATTTATCTTGTTCTCTATGATAAATTTTTGATCGGACTCCTCCCAACTTAAGTGCGCCACTGCATACTGTTAATATTTAATATGTAATGGTTGAAAAAAATAAAAATATCTTATTACTAATTATAGTAATCTTAAATTCTATAAAATAGATCGTTTTCCGATGTAACTTTATAACCTTTTAAACAAGTCTCGTTTGTGTGAAATTGTCAGTGATCTTACCTAAAAATACATGACTCATCAATAAGACGTTAATCGACTACTTTCTAAACAAATCACTGATACCTATTTCCTGTATTTCATTAAAGGAATCAACATACATTAATTGTCCTTTTGTTAAAAGGTTCGCTATAATAAATTCCGAGATCTCTACATTTTATAGCTTCCATCCGCCAAGAGAGAACCTAATATGGTGTAATTGGAAAAACCCATTCTTAAAAGGTGTGAAAGTTCTCAAGAAAAAGTAACAAAAACTTCAACACTAATTAACCTGATTAATTTCAATTACTTGAATTTAATTGACAGTACTTAGTCAAAGCAACCTGCTCACCACCCAACCACTTCTACTTTGCTGACGGTGCAAATAGTTACGGCTATCCAGTTTGTCATTCAATTACCAGGCCGAAGAGATAAATTTGTCACAGCGTCATCACTATACCTGGGGTATGATAATGATGACTGACTGGGAAAGGCAGGAGACGAAGATCCGTACGAGGGAATTAATCAAAACATGTCACGACTCCTTACTCTATTTTCAACTATAATTACATTAGACAAGATGTCATCAAGGTAGCACATATATCTTTCATAGAGTGCCGTCGGGACGAGATTTCAAGTCAGGCGAGTAGTTACAGATTTTTTGTTAAATGCAAAAAAGAAAAAAAACACGTAGAAGTAGAACTATCAATAAACTGGTGAAGAAAACACCAAATTAGCCATGAAATTAACATCTCAACAAAGTCAGTTAGTTAGTACAGACTCGGACGTAACCAGATGTTGGGGAATAAGAAACCTCCGATGGAGCGATTTGGGAGACAGTAAAAATTCCTAATTAGACCAAGATGAACCAGCCGAAGCTGTACATGCCAACTTATGGCCAGGTAAACATTCGGCAGAGTATGCTTGACGTGAAGACGAACGGCTACCAGGTGAAATGTCGACCGATCGATCAATTTTGATCTGATTGCAGCCCAATGGAATCACATGGAGATTTCCATGGAGCATTGTCCAGGTATCTGATAAAATATGAATGGGCCGCGTGATAAATATCTGATGACCCAGCTATTGAGTACCGATTACTATTAATGCCCCGAAGTACTCCGTTTACCGATCGTTTTGACTTTTTTCGACACTCAAAGTGAGATCTTTTCAAGCATTGTTTACATTCGATAGATTGCGATCGTAAGGTTTCTTAGTCAGGTTTAGATCTCTAATGGATAGCAAAAAGCAAAATGCATTAAGGCAAGATCCAGAAAATTTATTTTCTATGGTGAAGTAATTCTAAATTATGCAACGATTTTGCCTCCTGCTCCAGAATTATTGGGGAAAATATGTTAATATCGGGTGATATTTAATATTATTTATTGGTATTAGGTTGAAAAGCATCAGAGGCGTCAGTTGGAGTTGGAGTTGAATTCGATTTCTAAAACTTGGCGTTTAAAAACTACCATTTGCAACATGTTTTGGAAATTATTAGACTGTCAATCCATCTCTAGAAGCCCTAGGAAGCACATATACTTCACTTTATATATATTCACTACTTTTGTTTTAAACTCGAGGGTGCTCTCTTTTGTTCACTGAAGGTATTGAATAATTTCAGTGAAATATTTTTGGAGTTATGATTTTATATAAAATTTGAAAAAGCGGAAAAGTGGGGGCTTCTGGTAGTACTAAAAAATCATACCTTTTGAACCATAAAGCGTAGATTAGTAGTTAATAACTCTATCTAATTGTAAGATTTCACAGATTAGAGGAAAAATAAGGCACGATCATATTGAGGAAGCAAGAGTTTTCGTATACCTCTGTCGTTCCTAAATATCGCAAAACAGCTATAAATATAGTTAGGATTGAGCAAAAAATTCTATGGTAGGCGAGAAGGTATAGCGTGTCGTTTTAGATTTAGGAGGGATTTTGTAATTTTGGGAAGTAGATAAGTTACGAAAAATCTGGTACTTAGTACTAACTGTTCATCTATCTCCCTACCAATTTTTTTCATCTATCTCCCTACCAATTTTTTTCCTTTCTTCTTTAAATGTCAACGATCTTTCTGTGAAAGTTCCTTACTAAGTGGTCCTCGTTTTAATTGATGTATACCAAATCTACCCACCTAGCCGCAACTGAATGAGTTGAGTTCTTTATTTACGGTTAGTCTATGGCTGTCGCAACTCACAGTATATTGGTTACATCAGTTTTGTTCCATCGGGATAAGGTTACATAACTCTGCAATCTTTAAATAAGAGCATTTCTTTCTTCATATTATAGTTAATATGGACCCTTGAAACTTCATCCTGTACATAGGCCATTGTTGGATACATTGTTTTTCGAACCAAAAGAAGAAGGAAACAAAATACAGAATTGAGAACAGCTATTGTCAATGATATTCACTCAGTCGATTTGATGAAGGCCAGGATACGCTCCCAAATCCTTTCGTATTCTTTGT
Source organism: Dasypogon diadema (assembly GCA_006980735.1). Taxonomy (NCBI): domain Eukaryota; kingdom Metazoa; phylum Arthropoda; class Insecta; order Diptera; family Asilidae; genus Dasypogon; species Dasypogon diadema. The sequence continues at coordinate 1,327 of QYTT01088719.1, read as the reverse complement.
ATAGTTCATGAAAAAAGTAGTAAGATCAATGTTCTTTTGCCGACAGTGATAGCAGTGCGTCACCGTTTCCGCCTCTTCTTGTGAGAATGGGTACCAACAGAAGGCAGAAAATATGAAGCTGGTCTTTTTCGCGTTAACTGGCCCTCCTTCTTTTTGCCATAGATGTCACTACGACCTGGCGCCCTCAGAATAAGTACATCGGGACAGATCGTTAAGTGCGCATTTGCAGTTTCTAGAATCCTAGGTTCCTACCCAATTTAGAGATAAATAATTCCTTCATGAGAGCAAATGGCGGACGCGATTGCACCAAAAAGCCTTTAAGATGCAGCCTCAAATTCACAAAAGCTTGCACCTTTTTACGTAGATTTCTATTGGATAGACATTGAGTTAAACCTCTAATGCATGTATAATCATTAAGGGTATTCACGCTTTATCGTATTTAGTATTGCAAAAATACAAGGTTAAAAATTTCAGAGTTTTTCATAGTTGTTTCCATAGAAATGGAAAATTTACACTAAATACCCAAATACAGGGCCAAATAAACCGGAGCGTGAATACCCTTATTAAATTGAGCGCTCCGCATATATCAAGATATCACAGGGATTTTACTGTCTTAGGGTTTTATGTCCACAGACTTCTTTTTCTATACAGCTTTTCGGCAAGTTAAAAAGATCATACAGAACTTCTTCGCCCTTCAAAGTTTAGTTTTTAACGTTGTTGCTCTTCAGAGCCTTGGTTTTTAAATAGTAGAGTTATTGGATGATACATTTTTATGATCATACAAGGTTGCCTCGCTCATTTAAAGCGCATCGTGTACTTCTCATTTTCAACCAGTAAGGCAAAGATATAATAATATATATATATATACATATAAGCACATTAATAACAGCAAGCTTCTCGAAAATTTTCAGAGGCAGAGAAATGAATTCGTTTCGCTTTAGCCAACCGAGAACGGATAACACAGATCTGTGTATTGTCCAACCAAAATCGCATTCGAAATGGAAGTTTGTTTTCGCTTTTTTCGAATTCGATTCGATCTCGATCTCTTTTTCCGACGTTATTCTTATTCCCTTTTGTGCACGTGAATAGAACTTTCCGCACAAATCCTACCAGGAAGTTCTTGAGTCGTGCACGAAACTGATTTTCTTTCTCATTTTTGTGGGTGTAAATTTTTCGGCTTTTACAGCCAATATTTGCTCTAATTCCTGGCCATCCTGGTATCATTTTGTGCGACCTCTGAATAAAAAACTGCTGCTTTTCTGTATGCGACAAACGCTGATATCAATAACAGTGTCACAACATGCTAAGCACAGTCATAGACGCAAGC